>CP137676.1:16722758-16889576 GCA_037976565.1 Mesocentrotus franciscanus
GGGGAGATGGTGTGATACTGCTCCCATGTCCGTGCTGACCGTGCATCAGGGTCTTACTACATCTAGAAGGGAGATTGCTAGAGTGGGGAGAAGGTTGCAATATCTCACCATTCACATTTTTTTATTTGTCAACAAAGCTTTTAAGTTCCGTCTCGAAATGAAATACAATGCAGCTAGTACTTTCCTGTCAAATGTTCAATTCTGAGGAGGCTTTTGTTCCTGGAAATTTAGGTGCAACGATAGAGCTCCTAAAATCTGAGGATTTTCAGAACACTTGTCTACTACATGTTCATTCAAACTTAGAGGACAAAAGGACTATTGTGCTTGTTGGTGAATTTGCAATGACAGGATTGGCAACAGCCCCCTCCCCACCCTCAATATTCTTCTTCCTAAAAGTACAACTATATTTGATCTCTTACAAAATATTTCTCTCTCTTCTTTCCTTTCTTCTACTTTTCAATGCTTGCCTTATCAAATACATGTATCTCCTTTTTACACGTTTTCTTAAAAGAATATACATGCTTTACAGGCCTATTCTATACTGGACGGAATCTATACATGTAGTAAAATGATAAATGTGTCTCTAAAAGAATTTCCCATTTCATCATTTCAAATATATAAGCATTTTATTCACATCAGCAGTACAATTTGATAAAAACATTATGCCCACACATTATTTTTCATAATACATGTAACACTGAGAAAGAACACATGATGGAGCATGTAATCAAAGACCATTATCATAAAGGAAAGTAACCTACCTATCCCTAATGCTTTTTTCCCTCCAATTTATGATGAACCAAATTATGACAAGTCTTAACTTAATGGACAGGATTCTTGGCAACATGGTGAGAAGCGCAATAGTACTTCTTGTGAGCTATGAACGTGGACAAACTTGAGAAGCTAATGTTACATGCCCTGCAGTGCTTCAACATGATTGGGGCTGGTCGTCCTGCAGCCCCAGCGGTTGCCCCTACACCATTATGCCGAGGCCCATTCATCCCACTAGGTGGCGAGGCTGGGGGCTTTGATTCAGTACTGTCAAGTGCTTTGGGTGTTGTACAATCTGCCCTCCTTTCGCAGACTCCGGGCCGTGGCATCCATTGTGCAAAGAGGGTGCTTCAGAGCTCCCATTTTCTTGCCTGCAAGCTTTAGGAGCAATTTTTCAGTACCGGAGCAGCAAGAGTCTTCTTCTAATTTCTCAAACTTGACATGGGTCACATTGTTATTGTCTGAAATGGTACAAGTATCACTTACAGGTGTATTACAGTCTTCCTCCTCCTTTTCCAACTTAATTTTAATGGTACATGCATTGTCCTTTTCCTTCTCATTCTCTTTGCATCTCACATCAATACTGGCTGCATTGTCATGCCTACTATCATCTGGGGACAAAGAAGTTCTTGATTCGCTTCCAGAATCATCACACTTTTCTGCTCCTGGCAAGATTGCATGAACATTGGTGCCATTGGTCTCTCCTGGAACAGCTTCTAAAACATCAGGTTTCTCTCTGGTGTCCATAGCTACTGTTGGTTCATTCCTCCTGCTAGTGTGCCCTGATGGTGATCTTCTCATTGAAGGCATTGGTGTATCTTCTGAACTTCTGCTGCTAGACCTTGGCAGCACGGAACTTGTTCTCGGGATGGAATCGGATGGTACAATGCTCTTGCCATTTGGACTACTTCTGTCACTGTTGATTGCTTCTTGTGAGGCCCTGCAGTAGAACTGCTGATGGGCAGACAAGGACTCCAACTTCATGAAAGACACTCCACAAGCTGGACACATGTATCTGACTACAGATGGCATGTACATGGGGACAGTGTGTCCACTGGATTCAATAGAATCTCCATTCTCGCCTCCAGGGAGTCTGGCTAGATTCTTTGGTGAACCAGGAAGCGTTGGAGACATCGTTGAAGTGGAAAACTGGACCCCTTACTTCCTAGATTCTGTGAACTCTCTGGAGTTTTCCCAGCATGTAGCTGCATAATCTTTGCACCTTCTAATCTATCTTTACTTTCCTTGGACTCATGGTGTGATGGTGATGTGGTATCCGATGTAGTCATACCTTCCATGGCTTCTGCACCTGAACTGGAGCTAGCTCTGCCCTTTGACAGTGATCTGCTTCCTTCAATTCCTTTACTTTCAGAAATAGCTGAGTGATTGTCTCTGAGATTAACTGTTGCGAGAGCTGGCACAAGGGCAGCACCATTGGCAGGACTGGGATTGGTAACAATTTGATAATAGGGAAGTGCTGGCAATGTGGTGTGCACAGGGATAGAAGTGCTAGAGTGAAGAACTGGTGTCTGGTTTCCACTGCCATCCTCTGACTGACAATAGAACTGCCTGTGGATATCCAGGCTTTCCAGACGGTTGAATGCTATGTGGCAACCTGGACATTTGTACTGGACATGCCCTGGGAAATTTGAAAGGTTAAATGGAGGAGGGATACTTGATATTGATTCTGGCTGTGGTGTGGGTGATGACGGAGTGCTTTTCTGATCAACGGGCTCATTCTTGATGACTTTTGATGCACTGCCTCCTTGAGATACAATCTCCTCACATCCCTTTCGCTTGCGTACAGTCAGGTCCAGAGGCCTCTCACCAGAAATGGGTGCACCATGTTCCCCCTTGAAGACCACCTCTCGACCTGCTGGGATGACAGTAGAGAACTGCGGGTAGGGAGCAGGAGGTATCCCCCTTGGTCCAGGTTCTCCTGGTGGAGTCACAAACACGTGTGAAGCTACAATGTAGACTGGTGAATTACCCTGTCTACCTATGTAAGTTGGTATGTTTCCTGGAGCTAGGAGAACCGACCCTGGTGACAAGCCACTGCCAGCCATACCAGCTTGGTATAGAGGAGCATTTGGAGAGACACCTCCATTCTCTGTAACACTTTGATCATGTTCTTTATTATTTCCAGAAGCATCTTCATCAGGTTCTACTTTTACTTGAGGGTTTGCTGAAGGAGAATCTTTCTTTTTGGAACTGTCAGAGTTAGTTTTGTCTTTCTCTTCCTCGCTGTTGCCAGTCTCAGGATCATTCTTCGGACTAGATTTGCCCTGCTGATTAGATTTGTCTGCCAGTGGTTCAGAGCCTTGAGCACTGTTGTTACCTGGTTTCCTACAATGACAAAAATACAAGGTGTGAACTGCCAGTTTGTCCCTACTAGGGAAAACTGCACCACAGTTACCACACTGCACCAATGGAACAGATGGGGCAGGGACAGGAGGTACTTGCACAGGTCCTGCTTGTTTCCTTTCTTTGCTGTGACCCTGGCAATAGAACTGCTTGTGGGCGACAAAATTTTTGTGACTTGAGAAGTAGATGTCACACTCAACACAAAGGAATCTTCCAATGGGTCTGGTTTGGAGTTCATTGTGAACCTTTCCAAGATCATGGGAGGATGCTGGAGGAGTTCTTCTGGTTTCTGAAGTCGATGGACTTTGCTCTGTCTCTGCATTTCTACTATCTGGTGACAAGGTACCATTATGTTCATTGCCTCTGACAGCACTACTGGTTTTGATATCATCAGTTTGGTCTTGATCCTGATCCATTGTTGAAGTACTAGAACTGCTTCCTCATGTGGAGGAGACAGAACATGACCACCTGGTGCCTGGTGATGTTTCTTTCTCTTCCTCTTCTCCTCCAATCTTCTGTCCTTCATCCCATGAAAGGCCAATGGCCCCATCAAAGCTCGACTACCCTGTGACACCATAAAGATGTTTGGATTGATACCACTCCCTCGAACATGAATCAGCATGTGTTCTTTGAGCAATTTGATGTCCACGCTGATAAAGTTACAGCACTTGCATGCCTGGGAGTTCTGCTCTGTGTGCAACTTGATCATATGGCTCAGACAGTTTGTAAGGTTGGAGAACCTGGCTTTACAGAGAATACACACCAGATCTTCAGGTTGTCCAGATTCCTTGGCCAATGCAGCCTGATCTACGGCATACGGTTCTCTTGGTGTGCTTGGCTGCCGTGGAGGACGGTTCCTGGTTGAAGGAGGGACTGGTGTGGTCTCCCTTGCAGCGCAGTAGTAGAGCTGATGAGCATTGAGATTGGCAGGATTCCGGAAAGTTACACCACAGGACTGGCAGCTTACAGATGGTACTATGAAGGAAAAGGAGGGGGAATATTATTACACTCTGAACCTTTCTAACATAAAAACATGACAAATGTATACCTTATTATTAACATGAAACAATAATACTAATCACTAATTTCACACTCGCCATCAAAAGTCTTATCATATTTTCTTTTAGATCAGTATGGACTCATTAGCATTGTCAGCTTTCTCCTATTTGGTCGGGGAAGGGATGAGGGCAAAGTGAATGTGCTGGCACAGTAGTTGGCTCACCTTCCTATGACCTTCCTCTTTGGCTGTGCTAATTAAATAACTATTTTATGAATTTGATATGCAAGGAAGACATCATAGATTTAAAACAATGTTTATTGAATTAACTCTCCTCTTAAATAAGAGCACTCTTTTTCAGCAATATGCTTTAAAAACGTAAAAATTAACCCTCTATATATCACAATACTGACTTGAAATAGGCAAATTCACAAGTTCATTTAAGCTACTGGCATACTTCTTTCATTACATTTGTAGGAATACAACATGTATTGATTAAATACATAATGACCAATTCCAACATTAGTGATTGAATTGAACATTTGCAAGAGGACTGTGACATAACGTTTTGGAAGGGGGGGGGGTTCGGATTGACCTTTTTAGAGTATGTATCAAATGAGCCCTATGTAAAAAAAAAAAAATCACAATTTTGAGAATCCAGACCATAGTTTTCAATACAATAGTACAGCTTCTACGATCATGTATCTTACCTTGAATAGGCTCCTGTATGCCACTTACTGGATCATCATGAGGGCGGGTAGCATCTCTCAACTCTGTTTTGGGACTGGCGCCATCTGTGGGTGTATGGGAGACATTCAGAATTACATTAACACCATAAACATAATGGCAAGGGATGTAATTTCACTTTTATGTATTGTGTAATGTATTCCAAGTTGTGCCGCACAGACTCTGGAAGGATCAGTGCCCAGTAACAAGTAGAGTAGTAGACCCTTGTTTATGAGAAAGATTAGCTTAGATCGTGTGACAGCATTGTATTACTTAGTTCATATTTCAAAGTAGTGCACACAATGCTACTTGAAACCTTCTAGGGTGTATACATGTAAACAATAATTTAAGATGGCGCCCATGGGATTGAGGTGCATATTATATGTTTAAAAGCTGAGTATACACAACTCCAGTGAGTGAATAGACTAAGGGTTTTTGGTGTATGTATTCTTTCTTTAGGATGATTTCTTTGTCCGTATCTGTCAGCCACTACAGCTACCATCGAGCTGTTGTGATTTGCGATGACCTGTTTCGACTGACGAGTTGGTGATTGACCTTGGGTAAAAATATGTTTTATTTCATATATGAAAGGTTAATATATGGTGTTACAAACTGTACCTAATGTTTATCTGGTGATATTTTTGTATTTACAGAATTGCTTCAAGAGAATGAGATAGAGATGTGTTGATTATAATCAGATTGGTTTCAATACATGTTTAATCCCAAATAGATTTTGGATAATGCCAAACTGTTAAGCTTCTTTGAATAATAGGGGTAGGGGTCATATTCATGAGATCGGACATTATCGAGTGACACGTTGTATTTTCTCTGCTTGTTCTATGAAGGGTTTTCTGTTTGTGTCTTTTCTTTCGAGAAAATAAATCACTTGACTGCAGATCGACTGTCTGACTCATTCATTTGAGTACCTAAGTATCTAAACCGTTCTACCCCCTAGGAGCTCACCCCTCCCACCCCTGACAATAAAAGACAAAATGGATACAGGCAAAACGCAAACATATTTTATTTCAAACAACAGTCTTTATGAGAAATGGAAATTGAAATTCAATGTGAAAGGTCAAATTATAGTCCAGAAGATAAAACAGTTGGAATAACTATCAAACAACAAACTTCATGTACCCCAGGTTGATGATAAACCTCAATCTATCCTTAGACAACTAGTACATTTGTGCATGGGAACTAATACTCACCGACTATTTAAGCTATATGTACTAGACATTCATTTGTTTGTGGAAGGGGGAGGGGTACAAATTTCTTAGAGCTACATGGTTAATCGGACATGTAGAAGGGAAGCAACTGTTTATAAAGGTAGGGGGTTTGTCCTGTGATGTAAAAACAGCTATCAAAATTTCCTCTGAAAATGGGTTTCACTTCCCTCCTTCCCATACGGTACACACCTGAATAGCTTGGAAAACTCCCAGATGCTAACACACCTCCATTAGCTTTCTTCACTGCTGTGGCATCGACCTCTCTCTGGATGAGGTCATCGACCTCCTCTGACCCCGGGTGTCTGTCTTGACCCCCTTCCAAGAACACAGTGGGGATATTCTCCTGTTCCTCTACATCCTTCAGTGTAAGTAGATACAGCTGCTTGTCTGGAGAATCATACAAGTGCAAACTCATCCATCAAACTCTCATTGTGTAACATGCATTTACATTATTTGTTATAGCCAAGATGGTTGTCAACTCATATTCTTTTCCATATAGCTAGTGCCCATAGGTAGATGATATTATGATTGAGGATAATGCAATGATTACAATAGTAAAGCCAGAGTAATAATTTAATTTCACTGTCCTCAGGCAGAACAGTATTAATACTGACGAGGCTACCCTGGGTAAAAAAGACATATCATGATTATTATTATTATTGCTTCTTATCTACTGATACGAAACTTGCAACCAAAAATTTGAGAATTTAGAACATTAGCATACATCACTTTAATTTAAAAAAAAAGTAAAATAGTGTATTAAATTGTCTCTAATGTAAGAAAGAACATCTTTGAAAGTTTTTTTCTTCAATTGATCAATGTAATGGAAAATTAATAAAAATTATTGTGATTTTCAACCATACAATCTTTAATACAGTGACAACTAAAATGTATTTTAAGAGGAACTCTATACCAATGCCACTACTCATACAATCTTCCTTCCCATAGAGGTAATTACCTACACAAAGGAGGTGAGAAATATTATACAAAGCTATATTCATTCGGTGTATGCTCAAAGTTTGTTGACAAGTTAACCACCGATCACTCTACCTCTATCGAACAATCACAGCAATCATGCAAATTGACAAGGTTCCCACTATTTAAGTACTCCTTTATAGGTTTCAGCATTCAAATATTTAAAAACCATTACAAAAAAATAACAATCTCTTACCCCCCAAATAGTTTTTTCACCCATTGCATGCAAGCACCAGAAGGTTTCTGCGCTATGTGAATGACAGGATTCAGTAGTCAACGGGTCAAGTTACCGTATAGCAAATGAGAAATCTTTTTTTTCTTCATACCTGGCTTGTAGATGTAGACCAGTGCTGCTCTGGGTCCGTTCACATTAGCAGGTCTGACATTGGTCTGATTAAGGATCTCTTCACAGTAGTACTCCAAAATGAAGATGCTAAATAGAGCTTTGCTTGAACCCCTCACACAGATCTAAAGGAGGAGGGGGATGTTGCAAGAAAGAAAGGAAAACCATTGATAAAATGTGTTTTTATCTCTTAAACAGAATAACTCTTGTCAATAAGGTTGAATACTGTTAACCTCGCACAAGTCCATCTTGACAGGACTGAGTGAAATGCATTGACATAGGCAATCTTTGACTTGTGCCTTAGTCGTAGAAATTTGACTATTATTTAAACACATAACTATGTACTACATGTATTTTCACAAAACAGTGCTCATTTTTGACAATTAGAGGTATACCTATTCAATATCATTGATCCATTTTCAGCTTAGAATTCAACAGCGACTTTATATCTTATCTACATTTTAAATCTTGAGACAGTTTAATAATATGGATGGAAAAGATGTATTTAAACAAAATTTAAACATTTGAAATAATCACTGATCCATTTAATGAGTCAATTTCTGGTCATTTGTTTTACAGTCAGTTTTAGGAAGAATTATTATTTTGTATCTGTTTGGAGCCAGAAGGGCATTAAGTCACATAACTCAACACACATTTAACACCCTTCTGGCTCTGAGCCGATGATTTGATTGATTTCCACTATTACCAATTATTTTATTTAAAAAACTGTATAAATGCAACTTCCCTCCTAAATATTCAAGAGATTCAAATCAATCTATTTCATTAAAAAAGTCTTTATATGATAAACACTATGCTGCTTTTCTCCTTAGAAACAGCTGGAAGTAGAGATTTGATTATTTTTAATGCTGGTAATTCATGATATCAGTGAATCTTTATGCAAGGGTTATGAAAAAGAAAGTAATATTGTTTATCTAGTCAGACAGCTTAATGATTATAAATTAAGTGCATGAAGACAAATGCAAGCAAATACATGGAGTAAAATTGTTTATTCTTATGGATCTATGACAACATAACATGAAACCTGAAGGAACCTAAGTGATAATAGAGGTAACATTTTTAAGTTCAACTTGCAATTATATGCATATTTGTTGAAGGCAGACATTTTTGCTGTTTTTAGAGGAGTATTTTGGAGCAATTATAATAATTAATAATTGATCTATATATATAGCACGCTTAATACAAAGTGTCATTTTGTTACCTCAGATGTAGCAGAGCCGCCATGATAAGGTGCTTAAGCATTCAAGGAATTTCTTTCTACCAGCTACCCATTTACTTCACCTGGGTGGAAAGTGGCAAATGTAGATTAATGTCTTATGTAAGAAGTCAAACATGTTAAGGTTTATTTCACTAATATCTCTTATACAGCAAGGGACTTCCTGCAGAAACAGGAAAACTGGAGTTATTCTATGATTAAAAAATGATGTCTCACCGAGTTCTCCCTGACACATTCCTCTTGCACCAATTCAATCCTAGCAGAGAAGGGTCCAAGAGTCGTCCCCTTCTTGACCGGCCACTCAACGCTCCGAACACCTTCTCTGGGTCACCTCCCTCTGATGAAGCATCCATCTCTGCCAAGGGGGGTGAGCTGGTGCTCTTAGGCTGGTCCACATCGTGGTCTGGAGTCGCTGATGCCGATGACGAGTCATCCATCGGCTCCTCTACATCGCTCTCTGCTGCAGAGACAAAGGAATGGAAATAAAAAGTTAATATCAGGGTGCTACAGGCATTTCAACTAAATCTTGACTAGGTTTGCTCTGATGACGAGGAAGCCCCTCATAGGCAGATGGGGGAGGAGGGTTCAAATATTGTTGTTGTTTTTTGTTGCTGTTGTTATATTATATTTTCCTTGTCAGAGATTGGTTTTATTAAATAAGCATGGAAAGAATGTGATTGCCTTTTTGGAGGAGGGGATCTCTCCCTGTCCCTTTATCACATCCTTGAATCAAATATATTTTCAATGACTTCTCAAATGTAGCAACTTGAATTGGCATGTTTAATTGGGGGACTTCCTTATCCATGGAGCTATATCAATTTATTGCTGGTCTGGATAAATCAATAAATACATTTTTAGAACAATACTAGCAATAATCATCTGCTTGGAAGCAAAATAATGCAAGGGAAATAGTTTATATTTAAATCAGAATCTGCTAATATAAAACAATGAAGGGAAATAAAGGGAAATGGGGGAAATGAAGGGAAATGGGGGAAAACAAGGACTTTCCCTCATCAGTCTTATTCCTTACAACTCCTTCTCACTTTATCTATCTGTCTTGATCTAACTCTTTTTGCACACTAACTAATACAATACTTCATAATTATTCCATGATTTCCTTTATATCTTCGAGCACTGCAAGATTATGTTCTTTGTTTTATCAAATTGTCTTTCAATTTATTCTTAGTGCATTTTAGATATGATTGGAATGAAAATTGATCAAAAGATTTTAACAGCTTTGGCAAAGGATGTGGATTTGAGGAAAATATTAAAGTTCTTTATTTCCTGTCACATCTATAATTATGGCCTAATGCCACATAGTTCATCAATAAGATTGAAATCTGTTTTGCAATTCTGTTTCTAGGATGTCTGTAAAAATGACTGTTTATATTTACTATGATTGTTGGACAATTAAAACCAGTGATTCAGAACTCATTCTATTCATTCTTTGTTTGTTTGTTTCTTTTGTTTGTTTCTTTTTTGGGGTTAAGTTTAGTTTACCGGTAGCTTTTTCTTTGGGGGCAGAGGAACAATTACATTCAGCTCCCTCCATGCCACATCTTCAGCTATTTTAAACTGAATGTTTAACCAAATATTCTGTTTTCATTAGGGAAACAAAGTAGTTAATAAGTAAAATAATAAGTGAACTTGGAGTACATTGGGCAATTCTCCAAGTTATGTTCTCTCCGCCTGAATGGCCCACTGAGTGACATAAAAGGTTTTCATAGAAATGGCAGGGTGGTGGGGGAATCATTCAAAGTACACAAAGATTAGGGGTCAAATTAAACAAAGAAAATCATATTGAATGTGTTCACCGATCTGTGGGTGAATGAATTCAAAACTGAAAAACAAAATTCCTAAAGAACAGAGGAAGTTTTTCCGAATCGTGATTAATGTACTGAAAAATGCATGGATGGATGCTCGAATTCGATCATAAAATACATGAAAATATATGAAAATAGTTGACATCAAATAAACCATGCAGTAAAGTCCACATTAAGGTTAAATGCTTTAATTATAGAAATGACAATTGAATTAAACTGATATTATGACATATTCAATCATTTACCTCTGAAATGAAAAACCAGCAAAAGAAGACTTCTTTCAAAATGAATTTAACCAAGAGCTCATCTTGCTAATACAAAGAAAGTGCAGTGCCACACATAGCTCAGCCCCATTTTAAGGTAAACGACAACTGCAGCAAATGAAATATGACATCTCCTAATCACCGTGATACAGAAGCTCATGCGAAATGAGTGAGCACACATTCTAAGGACTAAGATTTGTCTATTCACCCTACTAATTAACCCGCGAGCCACACCTCCCTGCCAGAGATAAGATATCACCCCTGTGCAGGCAGTGGACTATTCCCTGGGGCAATAAACTGGCTCTCAACGCCATCTCTATCACAAATGTTTCCACTACTGACTTTAGCTGCTGCAGAGACAAGAATCTTCAAGACTGCCCTCCAAACTTAATCAACAGAATCCATGCATAAGGGGAAAAGGAGAAAAAAGAAGAGATAAAAAGAAAAAGGAAAAAGTGGCCGCGAGGTAGCCTCCTGCGCGATTTCCTCGTCCAACCTCCCGCGATAAAGGGTCCTGATAATGTGCTTCCTGTTATGTAGGGCCAGCACCAAACAGACTTAATGATAAGAATTCCTTCCCCCTGAACCGTCGATAACTCCAAATTGTCATCGTTCGCAGGATAAATGTTTATTGCGAGGGCTTATCGGGGTGGCGCTGTGGCGGCCCTTGATTTCTGATAAGACAGGCAGTGGCATATTGTGTCACCGTGGAAAAACCATGCCAAAATGTGTCTCTTTTTGGCCTCTGAATGCTAATCATTTAAAACCGGATCTGTATTTTGGCAAGCTTCTTCCTACTTCATATCTGTAATAATATATACATATATACATATGATACCCTGTCTCAACTCAGATTATCATGACTGACAAATTTGCACTTGAGATTGTGAAATACACATGAATTAACATGAAATATATTAGACTGTGAATATCTTCAGATAATTCTCGAAAAAGTTTAAACCAAATCATATTTAACCTTGGCCTGTCAAAGGTTCTACAATAAAAGTAAACATTTTTAATCCTATCAAAATAGATTAAACAATTTTGGCGGTACATTAATGATATGGCTCACAAAGCCTCTTTTTCATTACAATATATTTCAAGCCACTAAAATCAATTTAAATTAAAAGAAATGATGCATCACAATATAATTTAGGTTTCAAAAAGTGAAACAAAGGAACTAGTGCTATGACAGATGAGTTGTGTCTTTGTAGTTGATTTAGGAACATCAAAAGCAAGATAATTCAATCAAAATTTAAATTTTCAGAGAGTAACGCTGCCTGTCCTGGGGCAACCCTCTTTAGGAAGTAATAACTGTCTCCTGAAGGAAGTACTTCATTAAGTTCACCAGCCCAGTCCAGACACAACAAGCAATACACTAATTACTGAAGAGCCAGTGAAAAAGGCTACATACTGTACTGTAGCTGTACTCATGAAGGGTTACAACAATTGAAACACAGAAAGGGTCAAATGCAAAAGAAAACAAGAAAGATATAGATATTATATGCATTTAGGACTTGATATCCACTTATACTTAGGGAAGATTTATATGAACATTTTCTACAAATATTTTTGGAATTATATAATTTATGTTTCCCCTTAATTGAGGTATCAATAAAGAGTAAATGTAAAAAGCCATGGGTAACTCGTGGTTTATTGAAAACAATAAACCATAAACATAAGTTTTATGGTTGTTATGTCAAGAGACCAACAGCTGAGAACAAAAAGAAATATGTTGATTATAAGAATGTCTTGGTTAATACTCTTTGTATAACCAAGCAAAATTATTACAATGATTTGTTCCACAATATTAAAGGCAATATTAGGAAAACTTAGTCTCATATCAATGAATTGCTGGGTCGGTCAAATAGGCATTCACTTCCTCAAGAGATGGATTTTAATGGAGTACTTCTATCAGCTGCCAAGGATAAGGCTGAAAGTTTTAATAAATATTTCATTGGATTGCCCATAAAAATCAGTACAGATATTCCTCAAGTACCACAATCTTTTCATGATTATATGAAACAGTGTGAAGATAATGCATCTATGTTTCTAAAACCAACTTCAAAATATGAGATCATCGATATTGTGTCATCTTTGAAGCCATCTATATCTAGCAGTTCTGATGATATATCACCTAGAATTATAAAGGAGTGCATTCACCTTTTTATTGATCCCTTATGTAAAATCATTAATATGTCTTTATCTCAGGGAGTTGTTCCTGATAAATTGAAGGTAGCTAAAGTGGTACCAGTGTATAAAAAATCTGACCGTAAAATGTCATTAATTATAGGCCAATAGCATTGTTACCAATCTTTTCTAAAATACTTGAGAAAATAATTTATAAACGCTTAAATGAGTTTCTATCTAAAAAGAATATCTTGATTCCTCAGCAGTGTGGTTTTCGTAAGCACTTCTCCACACAAATGGGTGTGTTTTTAATTTATTAAGTAATATCATAAAAGCTATTGATGGAGACGAGTATTGTTTGGGGATATTCTTAGATCTATCTAAGGCGTTTGATACCATTGACCATGGCATCCTCCTCAAGAAACTTGAGCATTATGGAATACGCGGTGTAGCATTGTCTTGGTTCCGAAGCTATTTGTTTGACAGGACTCAATTTGTTGTGGTGGATGGTACTAGTTCCCAACCTGCTTCTATTAAATATGGTGTACCTCAGGGTTCTGTTCTAGGTCCCCTTTTGTTTTTGATCTATATAAAATACACTCATCAAAATTATTCTCATACTCACTTTTTGCTGATGATACCAGCTTGCTGCTGGCTGATAAGAAGGCTGAAGATGTATTACTAATTGCAAATCAAGAGATTCAGAAACTGTATGCATGGTATTGTTGTAATAAGTTATTGTTGAATGTTCAAAAGACCAAATGTGTTATTTTTCGCTCAAAGGGTAAAAAGCTTCCAGATGGTATTACTTTTCTTAATGTTGGAGGACATGATGTTGCGCTTAGTGAAAATGTTCAGTTCTTAGGGTTAACTATGGATGAGCATTTATCTTGGAAAAATCATTTAGATGTTGTATGCACAAAGTTGTCCAGAAGTGTAGGTGTCATTTTTAGATTAAAATTTATTTTACCCGAAAGAGTGTTGATAACATTATATAATAGTATTATTCTTCCTTATTTGACATATTGTAATGTTGCTTGGGGAAACACTTTTAAGTCATATATTGATAAGTTGAGAGTATTGCAGAAGAAGGCAATAAGGCTTATTACTAATTCTAATTATAGACATCCAAGTTCTCCATTGTTCCTTCGACTGAGAATGTTACCACTAAATAGACTTGTGTCGTTCAATTGCGTATTGTTTATGTTTAAACTTCAGTCTATGCCTCATGAATGTACGTTAAAAGATATATTCCGTCAGAACTCACAAATTCATAATTATAATACACGTCAAAGGGGTCTTATTCATCAGCCTTTTGCTAGAACAAATGTCACTCTGACCTCTTTCCATATCTCTTGCATTAAAGAATGGAACAGTTTGCCTGAAGATATAAAAAATTGTACAACTCTTACGAGGTTTAGAAGGTTATCAAAAACGTACCTACTTGAAAGACTGACATAATTATTTTTTTAATAATTTTTTTTTTTCTTAATAATGCTTTTTGACCATTGAGGACCTACTCATCAGTGTGTTTGCTGTGTATGTGTTTTTGTGTGTGCGTGCGTGTGTGAGAGTATTTTTGTGTTCTATATTCTGTAGCTTAGTATTTCCATCCCTTGAATATACTTTACATTCTTTTTATTCACCTAGCCATATTGTTAATGTATGTATTTTGTGGACTATAGGGCCCTGCTCACAAGCTTAGCTTCTAAAGGGGTCCTAAAATCATTCATTATGTGATGTAATCAAGTTAATATGTTGTTTAATGTACTATTACCAGTCTCTTTTCTATTTAAAATATTATATCATGTTTTGTGTGGTTTTGAATAAATGAACTTGAACTTGAACTTGAAGAGGGGCAGAGAAAGGGAGGGGGAGGAGAGAGAGAGAGAGAGAAAGGGGAGAGAGGGAAGGAGAGGAGAAGAAGGGAGAAAGAGAGTGTGGGGTATGTGTATGCGCCCTCATTTATTTCATTTTCCCAAAATAAACAATAGTGGATTCACCCCATTCTAAATATGGTGTATCTTTAAAAAAAAAAATTAAATCCTACTCCATTACAAGAAAATCTCATCTTTCTGAAATAGAAAAAAAATGAATTCCCTCATGGCAAACAATGATGTGAAACTTACACACACACAAAATTATAATCTGTATTTTTCCTTTAATCTTATTATACATTCATAACATAATTGTTATTTTTGGACAACGCAGTCATTTAGGTTGGAAAATTTCAATTTATAACAGCATAACAAATTTATCAATACTTTTTAGGACAAAAAAGAAGAAAAAAAAAAAGAGAGATAAAAAAAAAGAAAAGTCAAAATACACCCCACATTTGAGGTGGGAAAACTTGTTAATTTTTGTTGACTTAAATGAAATATTTAACAAGATGAGTCGCACTCCATTGGTTTTTATGATGATGAACTGATAAAAGCCTTTGAAATTATAACTGTCTATCCTGTTAGTGGTTGAAATGATCTGCATTCTTCTGCCCAATGGCTTGAAACAGGGATTACTATTTCAAAAGTAAATATTTCTTATCCAAATGATATCTTAAACTAACATCAAGCACACCTGCACAAAACAATGACCGTATTTCTATATGGAAAAGGATGGCCTTGGTGAAATGGCAGATGTCATTTATAACAGTATGTGATGGAAACAATTAGCCAAAGATTGCAATATATCTATCTTTATTTGTTCGTTTCTTGTTCCATCCAGATGGAAACTCAAATATGGAGAACAATAAATGTACTTCCTGTTTCATAACACTAAACAAACGAAAACAAACTTCCACAATTAAAAGCATGCAAACAGCAAGCAATATTAACCCTCTAAATACTGTAGTCACTTTGAAGTTAAAATACCCACATTATGATAATTTAATTATTTTGTTTAAAGTTTTAAAGCCCCACTGCACTACTTGTAGCTACTTGCTCCCTCTATATAGAAAACAATGCCTAAGCGGTGCCCGTTGGTTCCCCATGATCCTCTTTTCCTTATGTTAATTGAGAGCTGAGTTGATGAGATAACCACCTGTCAGCGACCATGCTACAAGGTCTAATCCCTCCTGGCCAAACTAGTGCAGACGGGCTTTAAGGAAAACAAAAACTTGCCTTTGAAAATTTCAATTCAGATTAGTTGTAACTCTTTGTTTTGATATAATCATAGGTGCAATTCAAACATTTCCCAATCACAAATGAAATTAGACCTTGAGCCCCTAATCGCACCCTAAAAACTTCTGTGTTGCATTGAGATGATTTCATCCCATTGCATAAATGAATACAAATATTGCATCATCTGGGAGGGGAGGGAGGGAGGGGAGTTGTAAGTCTACGATGCCCAGTAAGTCAACAGCAATCAAAGACTTCCAGGATATGCCATGATTTGGACAACAAGTGAAACCAGTTTGAGGAGCATCCAGAGATATGCCTTCAATCAATCAATCATTCCCCATCGGACATCACTGATTATGGCTTGCCCTCATTCTTCTTCCGTTGCTTAAAAAATCTTTCTTGTCTCTCCTCCCCCTTTCTTCCTCTCTCTCTCCCCTTCTGTTATCTCGAAGTTTGTTAGCCTCTTTATCTCAACTGTCAGTATCTGTCTTTTATCATATATAATGAATGTTCTTGTTTTTGGTGTTTTTCACATTGGTTGAGCAATTGTTGAATAAGAACCATAATAAAGCACCATTTAGCAATAACATAGATACATACCAAAAGAGAGTACAATAGATTCCAGTGGCAAAATGACTATGTATTGACTGCAAACTGCAAAGCAATCTAAGGTAAAGTTTGATACCAACCAAATGTTTAAAAATATTTATGCTGTCCCAAACAACAGCCTATCAAATCTATAAGTTATCATTCAAATGAAAATAAATATTCAACTCTCCTGTATCTGCATTTTATCATTAACCCTATGACTCCAGAATTATTTTATTCCCATATACTTTATACAGGGATCACCAGAGTCCTAAAGGCAATGGGTTGAATAAAATGAATAGATATAGAAGAGAAGTTGCAGTAAGTGTAAAATGTAATTGGGCATTCATGGATTTCGAAATGCTTGCACATGACTGTTTGGGTATCATGACACTTCATATCTTCAAGTCATCGCAGGATTCCAGTCCGTTCTTTTTCTTCATCTTTTCTTGATGTAATCTAGACTCCAGTTTACTCAAGAGCTTTCTCTGATTGACAAACAAAGCTTCCTATACTGCAGAGCATGCACTGGCAAATATATCATTTTTTAATATGATTTTTCTTCTACCTTTTTATTTTGATTCTATCATTTCCCACAGCCCTTTTAAAATGATTTTATATTTGTCTCTCAGTTTCTTTCTCTTAATGTACATGTACATCCCTCTTACACATTTTGAAGAATAGATTTTAATACACCTAAGCTTTCCATCTTGCATTCATCAGAATAAAAGTGAACAGGAAATTGAAGTTTTTGTACGTTTTGACCAAGTAATTGATCCTAACCATCACTTTAAGTATTTAATATCATCTACTAACCAATTTGTTGCTTAGAAACAGATTGGTCAAATTTCACCAGTAATGGTAGTCTACCATACTAGTACAAAGCTTCAAGTTCCAATAATATCAATAAGCCAATAATAAAATTGCTTTAACATTATTTTAAGACATGAAGTAGAAAAATTTTAATTACCAGAGAGATACAGCATAATCATCCAGCTTATATCAGCTAGATTTTTATTACTCATCCTCTTCTTCTCCTTCTCTTTCTCCTTCTTTCTTCTCCTTCTCCTTCTTCCTCTTCTTCCTATTTTTATTCTTCTTTGTTCCAAATATGACTTGAAGTAAACTTATGACTTAGATTCCTCTTTGTTTACTGTATAATTGTACATTTCACAGTAAATTAAAATTCATTACTTGTACATGTAGATTTCATCCTGCTTGGAAGCCAATTTTACTAGTTGATTGACAGGTGGAATGTGGAATTAACATTTTGCTCATTGATTTCTTGTAAACTTCATAATTCACATTCATAGCTAGTACATTTCATCCTGCCCTACAGATGTTAATTGTGCATTTTAAAGATTTCATTAAAAAAATATTGGCAATGTTCCCCAGAAGACAAACGGTATCCAAGTTGAAATAAAAGTCTAAAACTAGTATTTAAAAAAATAGTTTTAAAAAAAGCACAGATTTAAAAAAAAAACTATTGTAAACACTGAATATATTTTCAATCTATCTTCTGTTTCAAATCCCTAGCCTAAAAAAATGTTGTTTGTCTACTTATTATTTTTTTCTATAGGAAAATAGAAGAAAATGGTCTAGTTTTCTAAGAAATACCATTAAAATATGGAGAAATTAGCCACAAAATATAATGTTTGCATGTGAAAAAATGGCTGAGGTACCCTGTTTACACAGTGCATACATACATGACATATAATGACTAATTTGCATGTTTAAACAAAATGAATTCTCTCCATTATCACTTTTATCAGAGATCTGAGCTCATTCATAGAGTTGTGAAAGTTATTGGTAGGCCTATGATGCTACAGGGTTAGAATTTTAAATAGAGCAATTGTTGTATTGACAAATATTGTTTACTCCTGTAATGTCTTCACAGTTTTCAACCTTAATTTTCTATAAAATAATATTGAAATCCATTTAAATAAAGTCACAAAAGTCTGAAAGCAAAGCTGCACTTCACTCTATGGAGCTCAGTCTCTCAATTTTCCGCCCCCTCTTTCTCTGCCCCTCAGTTTTTGCAATGGTGGGTAAACTAACACAAAAGCATTACATGCATATCATGAAATTGGATAAGATAAGATCTCTCTTTTTCCAATCTTATCAATCCAAAAAATCACATTAACATTACTCATCAAGTTTCTTTATGCAAGGCCAAATCTGAGTAATTTTCAGGGTATGATTTTATCATCATCTTTCATCTATGTCTTTTGGTGATGTATCTTTTCTTCCTTCATGGCATTTTCAGGGTCAAAAGAGATAAGATTCTTATCAGAGTAGTAAATTACCTGCTAGATTTTTCTCTCACATTTAAGTCCTCCCTCTTTGTGATGGGTACTGAAAGGATTTTGTTGTTGCCAATGTCAAAGTTGTGAGACATATCAAATGTCTGCAGTATAGTTACAGACAAATACATCATAGATATTACAGACAGAGAGGAAGAGAGTGAGAGAGAGAGAGAGAGAGAGAGATTCAGAGAGAGAGAGAGAGAGAGTATAGGAGGGAAGGAAAGAGGGGTGAGGGAGAGAGGGAGAGAGACAGAGAAGGGGGATTCAATCCAATGTTTATCAGCATTTTCAAAATAATCACTCAAAAAAACATGTAGTGCAACGTGTACTGTACAGTGTACATACATGTACATGAACGAGTTTGGGGTAGGAATGGTAAGATAAAGCTCATGAGAGACGGATAAAAGCAAAAATGAGCAGAAGTATCTCACTTCTTCAAAGTTGCAAACAGAAGAATGTGATAAAGAAGAAAATTAAAATAGGGGGGGAGGGGGATAATGCAATGATGCTCAAGATGAAGGGGGAATAGAGAGTGAGGGAATTCCAGAAGAAATAAGAAAGAGACAATATTGATGCAGACTTTAGATAATGGCTAACTTAATATGAGAACATGATCTAAACAGGTGGAAAACATTCTATTTCTGTGAATACATGATTGGGAAGAGAGTTCTGAGCTGATCATGATCAAATCACAAATTCTAACAAGGTAGATACAAAAGAAAAGAATAGAGATTACACACACCTGTGCAGATAGGTAACACAGATTATCAACAAAAGCAAGGACATAACATAACACTGGGAGAAAAATGTTGAGAATGCTCATAAAATGTTAAAGGCCATAGACATACAGTGTTTGTAAGTGTCAATTATATTTTTTGTCTTTTTTATATAATCTCTATCTTTTACAATCAATTAGTATACAATTACCCTAAATAATCTTAATATTTGCAGGATTTCTGCAAACTGAATGAAAGAGATTTAATATCAATTCTCATGATGGTTAGGGTCATAAGAATAATGTTTTTAACTCTCTGCTTTAGTTTCTATACAAGATCAGCTCTGTAGCCGTTTTGGGACTCTGTGTATCGTGTGATTTATCAACTAAATTAAAAGTAAAATATCTAGAACCTTGGTGTTGATTACGAATACATGAGCTATATCTATATGCCTACCTACTAATGCATGAACAAGTGAAACGCTCGGCGGTCTCGCCTGCATTACGCAATTCAGCATTACGCAATTCGATATGATGAAAAATTGAGGTTGGGACATTATTTTTATAGGCAGGGTGGCCCATTTGCAGACCCCCGAAAATGAAATCCTCTGAATATAATAAGCATTTTGAAGTGAATATTGATTATGAATCATCAGAATAATTATTTACTGTATCATAAGAATACAATATAATGAGATTTAGTGTATGGGTAAGACTATAAATGTTTCAATGCTTGTCAGTAATTTACAAATAAAGTTATCTAATAAACTTTTTAAGAAAAGAGGATTTTTCAGCACTTTGTGTAAAAACAATTGGAAGGTAGAGCCCATCTACATCACATCACGTCTCATTAGCATAATGAGAACATTATTATGAGATATACTCCAATATATATTATCCAAACATCAATATTGTCACCTAGCTGTAACTGATCATGTACATACTAGGCCTGGGATCGAATACTAAAATTACTATTAGAATATTCATGGGAAAGTACTCGAATGATTCAAATATTTACTTTCATGAAATATGAAAAATAACAACAATTTATTTATTAATTCTCATATTAAATTTTGAGAACATAATCCAAGTCTACTGACCTAAAATGACCTTTGACCTTGACTTTGTGACCTGGAATTTGTGTCACATGATTTGTGATACTTGATAGCCCTTGGGTACAAGTTTCATGGAATTTGAACAAACACTTGAAATTATGCTAAAATTTCAAAATCTTGATGTTGATGCCACAACAAAGTCTAAGTTTCCAGACCTGAAATGACATTTGACCTTTACTTTGTCACCTAAAAGACTAATAACATGATTGGTGATACTTGATAACCCTTATGTTCAAGTTACATGGAATAGGAATGTATACTTTCAAAATTATGATAACAATTAAAAAATCTTAGCCTGATGCCACAACATAGTTAAGTTTGTTGACCTGAAATGACCTTTGACCTTGACCTAGTGGGCTGAAATTCTACTCACATGATTGGGGATACTTGATAACCCTTTAGTCTAAGTTTCATTGAATAAGAACTTATACTTTCAAAATTATATTACAAATTCAAAAACTTAACCTCAGGTTAAGTTTTTGATGATGATGCCACAACATAGTCTAAGTTTGTTGACCTGAAATGACCTTTGACCTTGACTTTGTGACCTGAAATTTTCCTCACATGATTGGGGATACTTGATAACCCTTTAGTCCAAGTTTCATTTAATAGGACCTTATACTTTCAAAATTATATTAACAATTCAAAAACTTAACCTTAGGTTAAGTTTTGATGTTGCCGCCGCCACCGGAAAAGCGGCGCCTATGTCTCGCTTTTTGCTACGCAGGCGAGACAAAAATGTACAGCAAGATTTGCAAACATAGTTCAATCAAGAGGAATTGGGGTAGAAAGAAACAAAGAGGAAGGAGATAAAATAAATGAAACCTGAAAGGAAGACTGAGAGAGGGAAAAAGAGTGAACTTAACAGTGAAAAATGGTGTGAAATATAGAGAGAGAGAGAGAGAGAGAGAGGAAATGAGAGAGGTTGGGAGAAATATTTTAATAAATCAGAGGCTGAGAAACAGAGAATCTGAGGGAGAAAGAAATAAGCAATAAGGTGTATTGACAGACAAACATTAACCCCATTAGTCATTGTGAGGTCTGCATATTAGACTAATCAATGCAGAATACGGCTTTAGGATTGGCTCAAAGTAAAAAAGACAGAGAGAGCTTTTAGAAGTATCAAACTAGAGGCTGCACCTGCAGACTACAGAGAGTGCAAACATTCATTGAATGTAGAGATGTAACCCTCTGATTAGACTTTCTTCACAATGAAACGAATTTCAGAGATGGAAAAGGTGATTAGGAAACACCTGTAAAAGTAACAAAAGGAACAAAGAGATTAGAAACAGAGATTGAAACACGCCTACGATTCCAGTAAGAATCTGGATTATAAAGTAAATACCACATTTTAGGGGATGTAAACAGCAAAGCGGTAGGTACGCAGGAGGGATGTCACGGAACTAGGAATATAAAACACTATCGTTTCACTTCGCTGACCTATCTAATTTCAGATTTATTTCTAATTTTGGGGGTTTATTCATTTTTCTCCTCTGTAAATAAATATACATCAACAACAACATTCAGATTTTGCCAGTTTCAAAAAAAAATTTAAATCTGTAATTTCATATCAAAATAATACATTGTATCTTTGTTTATTGGTGTGGCATATAATTTGACATTTCATACTTGGTTCGTATGATCTTGCCTGAAATGTACTTTGAACAATATGGTAGCAAATTAAATCCCCAAAATGTAGAATATAGAGACAAAGTCAGAGAAAAATAATGTACAGCAAAAACAAATCTACTTATATATGCCAAAGATGTCAAATTAAAAGGTGGCATTAGTAAACTTGGGTAAAATAACTAAAATACCTTGTCTCATAATTCACAAGTATTTTGATAAAAGATTTTCCAAGCAATACCATTCTAGTTCAAAGATTTCTTCACAAATTTAAGATATCCTGTCAAGAGCTCTCTATGATTACATACTAATATCTCCATGAATATAAATATGACACATGACATGATACAAATACATATTCAGAAAAATCAAATCACAACAACATGTGTCTAGTATTAGTATATCTGTAGGGTCAGGGCTGAGTTTTATTTCTGGGGTGGGGTGGGGTGTGTGTGGGGGTGGGCATTCTTTTGCAATCAACTTTAGGTCATATCATTAAACAATACAGTGATGATAAATAAAAGACAGGCAAGGAAGACAAATTCATTATCAGTGACCTGAAGAGGAATTAACATCTCTCTGTGATATGATTACATCATAAATCTGATAAATGTGCCATAGAAACAAAAATAAGATTACACAATGACCATTATAAATACCATTATCTCTGTACTTTAATATATACCTCAGCTTATCTTTCTTTGTTATTTCTAATGATTGTGGCTATGCAACAAGTTAATGTCTTTCCTTAAGAAAAGTACAGTAATTGTTTATTTTGGGAGATAATAATCAGAAGAGGAGAAGCACCGATAGATTAGAGAGGAAGACCTATGCTAGCACATTCACACAGCAAATTATCATGAAATTGATGTCAGTGGCAGTGGTGTAGCATGGGTCCAGTCATTGGTTGGGGAGGGGGGAGGGGGCACCAGCCTTTGTAAGTGTACAAAATAAAATAGAACACGCCTTGGAGTCAGAGGAAGGTAGAGTAGGGGCCTTATCATCTTTTCCCCCTTTATGTTGCCTCCCCATTCTCTCTTTGATTTTTCTTCAGAGGGGGGCCTTTACCCCCTTCTAAAACTATGCCACTGGTCAGTGGTGATCCCAACTTAGCTTTACATACCCCTTGTCTATTCGAAGGGGTATGCACATTGTAGAATGTAATTTTCATGTCTTGATAAATTAAGATGAAGATACAAATACTGGTTAACGCCATCTTCGTCTTCTTCTGGATAACTGCACGTAAACGAATGGACTTGATTAACGGTAGTCAGTGACTTAATCTCTACATGGTCAGCGCGCGCTAGCATTCACGAAACAGACCGAAGTTCTCCTCACGCTTCGGTTTCGCGTATGTTGCACGCACGTGAATGCTGCGGTCGCGTCGTCGGTAGTCGTATTATACCCGATTGGCCTCAAGTAGGTCCACAGGAAAGACACATAGTCTCGATCGTCATGCTACACTCCCTTTTAGATTACCCTAGCCCAGTTGTAAATGTGTTTCAACTTTTAAGCAATAGTAAAACCATCTATAAAATCTTGCTAATGATACATAACAAAATAAATTTGTACCAGTAGCACATGTAGCATGCTAGAAGAAGAATGTGAACAATAAAATCATTAGTATAGCCTATAGTACTATATCTGAAAGAGGGAAACATCGAGAATACTCCCCATTAAGCAGAGCATGCTGTGCACTGTCATGTGCAGAATAGACGATGAATACAATATGACCTGGATAAAAATTATTACAGTGTAATGCAACTTAGAAACATAGTATTATGCACTATTCAATTGCGACTATTAATATCAGTATCAAGTCTTGACTTTTGAAGACCATTTAGATCTGAAGTGCAGTCAAAAGAAAATTGTTCATTGATTCCACATCAGTGACAACAATTTCGATGTTTTTACACATTGAATGATCATGATCATTCAAATCGAACTGAATTTCATTCATCTACAGCACATCCTAGGGGTTTTTCTAAGTATAAACCAATTAACTCCCATTTGATCACAAAGGCAACCGATAGGCTGATAAATGATAACTGATATGGAACTCCCATGATTGACATAACATATGTCTCCTTGACATCATTTTCAGATCACATGAGATTATTTTCTTTTTTTTGTTTCGATATAAAAATATATCAACTTGTTAAAGCCCCTCTAAAGTGGTGGGAGCCCCAAATTCGCTAAAAGTTTGATTGCGAAATTTCACTTAAATTGTATAATGTGAAAGAGGATGTCATTTAAAGCACACTTTATACAAGGATTCCCCCCCCCCCAAAAAAAAATGTGTTTAAAGACAAATATTGGTAAAAGAATATGTAATTTGGGTCTTCTGTTGTACGCAGAAAACCTAAATTTGTATTCTTTCATCAATATTCGACTTCAAACACATTTGTTTTGAAAATCCTTGCAGAAATGTGTCTTAAATGACATCCTCTTTCAAATTATGATACAATTTAAGTACATTTTGGGGGGGCTCCCAACATTTTAGAGGGGCTTTAATGTTATTTTTTTCTTTGGGGTCATCCCACCACTGATTACAATGTTGTACTTTTTATGATGCTCCATTAGTTTGATACCCCAGATAGTAGGGATCCAAGTTCCCATGCCTAAATGGCTTAAATAAATATCCTTTAAATGGTATCTACATGGTATCTACAGATAGACCTAGAATATTTAAAATGAGATATTCACTGCCCATTCCTTATCACACGTTAGATTACATAAGCCAAACTATTTCTATTGCCTGCATCAACAGAAAGAAAAAGTAAGTTGAAATGGTCAGTGGAGCAATATCACAAAAGGTACAGAGTAGAATCCTTGCTTTGGCTTGCTATTATTGCACTTATGTCCCTTGGCAAGATATTTACCATCCACTCTCTCCCAGGTCGTAGACAACCATTTTCAATCACAAAATTTACTCTATCAATACGTACATATAACATGCAAACGTGCAGTTCAATGAGGATTTCAAAATATGACATACATGTAGTATACAGTGAAGATTAAAGCATAAAAATCCCCCCCCCCTCAACCTCATCTCCTTCCCCCTTTTGGAATACATGCACCTATTATTTCTCAACTTAGGAACATGGAAATGGAAAACAAATTGTGGTTATCACTGGTGATAAATTAATAACTATTTCAACCAACCATATTGAACTGAAATAAGATTGATTTCATAGGGCCTAAATGTAATACTGAGAATCAAACGCATCTAAAAAGCGCCCTAACCCCTCACCCCCCTCTTCTCCCTCTTGGCATATCAACTCTAATGGGCATTCCTGAATGTAGATCAAGATAACCCAGTGACAGCATTGAAAGGTGTTACTAGACTTCCCCCTCCAGACTCCTTATCGCATTAGCGGTCGGGACCAAGTCTTACATCGATGGTGCCACGGAGTACGCAGCTGGCAGCGACTCCCACAATCCCTAGGGATTGCGGAATCTACTCCATTTTGCCGAGTCACAGAGATGGAGGTACGAGATAAACTGTTTAACATTTCCATGCATTTCAGAGATAAAGAAAACTTTCCCCATTTTTTTTCAATACAGGTATTCATATGACTGCCATAAAGCCCCTCAATACATTTGTGAAGCAAAAGAGAAAGAGTAAGAGAGAGAGAGAGAGAGAGAGAGAGAGAGAGAGGGTAATGAAAGGGAGAGAGGTAAAGAGAAAGAGTTAGAGAGAGCAAGAGAGAGGAGAAAGCTATATTTTGCATAATTACAACTTAATTATTATTATCAATGACAAGCATACAGGATATTGCAAATCAATATACACAGGTAATTAAAACCAATTTTTGATTCGCTCCAGAGATACAGTAAGCCACACGTGTAGATCTATTCATGTTCGGTCATCATAGCACAACTTAATATCTGAAAATTTGAATTAATCTCTTATGACATATATATTGACGTCACCAATAGCCTGATATCAATCCATTTTGCACATGAAGCTTATGTTCACGTTAAACTTGTGAAGCGTAATTCTTGCAGCAACATAATCAGGGTTACCAGAGGCTGGGGAATCATGAATGGTTTTATATGACACAGGTAGTGGAAAACATTACTTCATCGGAGACTTTGTCTAATTTTGTCAGTGTAAATAAATTTATTAAGAGTAAAATTTTCGAAAGAAAGGGAATAAATTAACAACTGGATGTTTGAGAAACTTCGTGGTTTCTATCTTCAGAGTCGTCCCTTTAACAAACAGAAACTATCCTTTCAAAAAATGTACATATATTAATGTAGACATGTTAGTTTTCACTGGATTTAAAGAAGCAAGAGCGTACCTTTCCCAGCTTCCAGCAACCACCCACACACATACACACACACACAAGAAAATTATATGGAAATGTTAACAATTTTGGAATGCCAAAATTAACATTTTCCCTTCCCTCTATTTCTATTTTTTCTGTCATCTTCATTATATTCTTGTTTAAATATTTAAAAAAAAAAGTATTTATCTATTATTATTATTATTATCATTTTTTTTTTTTTTTTTGGGGGCAAGCATGGGGGCAGAAACTTTGTGCCCAAAAAATGACAAAACTCTCTTCATCCATGAGTTGATACAAGTGGTTGCAGTGCAATTTGAATGCAAACCCCCAAATATATATAGAACTTGGGAGAAAACCCTAAATTCAATGGGGTCCTTGCATCTAGCTGCCCTACATCTAGCAAATGACCTCAGACCTTTGCCCAGTAACCTCAAGTTCAACTTCTGACCCAAAAGTTTTTATCAGGGTTATCTTTTGTGATGCATCCATAATATTCAGTTTGTTTGCTCCAGATTTTGACTGTTTTTATCATTTCAATAATCTCTTAATATCTTTCATCAATGTGACCCTTGACCTTAGGAGATTGCTTCCTCCCATAACCCAGTTACATAGAATAGGAATAATAGCAAAATCTATTTTCAAGGAAATTGACAAATCAGTTTTTGGCACCTCTTTTCTGAATGTAAGGACTGTGTGAAACAGAGTTCTTACATATTAAAGGGAGTGTAGCCTAACGAGACTACGTGTCTTTCCCGTGGCCTGACTCGGGCCAATCGGGTATAATACGACTACAGACGACGCGACCGCAGCAATCACGTGCATGCAACATATGCGAAACCAAAGCGTGAGGATAACTTCGGTCTGTTTCGCGAACACTAGCGCGCGCTGACCATGTAGAGATTAAGTCGCTGACTACCGTTAATCAAGTCCATTCATTTACGTGCAGTTTTCCAAAAGAAGACGTAGATGGCGCTAACCAGTATTTGCCAAGCTACACTCCCTTTGATATTATGCGGTGTGAGAATCTCATGGGAGTCATTTTATGGCCATAACATGGGGATGGAACAAATTGTATTAAATTTGAGTTCTGCAGTTGAAAGACTACAAGCTCTCAAAATCCAGAATGATCTGATTATATTGCAAAAAGAAATACTGTGGTTCCACCAAGTTTCCACCAGATACATTATCTTTGGTCTCAATTCCACACATGAGATTCACTCTTCACGTGGCCTGCTCTGCTCGACATAATATATGCTCAGTTCTATTTCTTCACAACTCATGCAATACAACAGGTACTGTGTGTGTGTGTATTGGGTTTTTACAGACGTGTATCAATCAGATATGATTATTTACGTCTGGGGACCGACCTTTAACGTCACCATCCGAAAGACGTGACTCAGTTTCGAACCTGCGTCCTCGGCTGAATCAGTTTGTAACTTCCACTGTTAGCTGGATTACAGGTGCATGCCACAACGCCTAGTGAATGATCTTTGGCATCATAAGTGGAAGAAACACACGAAGAAGAAGGTGACCAACAGAAACCCCAAATTAAGAAGACTTTTTATATTCAACATATCATCAACAAGTCAACGATGCAGAAAAGATTCCCAAAACATTCTCCTGAAATGCAGTTTACTCATATCTCATACCAGAACTCAAGGATAATACTGGACGAAAAGTATATATGCCCCCAAGAGCCTGCATCACCAAGAGTGGGTGCAAAACTGCAAATGTGACTGAACTATGATTTTTTTTTTCTTTTAACATCAGTTACTACATTACCACCATGATAATCAGTAAAAGTTGAGTGAAGTGCATTTTATGTCTTCTCTATCTTAATGGGATCACTAACAGATAAGAGATGTTTACAGCTCACCTAACAGAGGGCATTCTAGTCTCAGAGGGCACGTCTGGGTTTTTATTCCAAACAATTTCTTCCGTATCCTGAGTCTTTCTTTAACAAAGATCAAGACACATCATCTGTTGAGGGTCAGAAGGGTGTAAGTTCTTCTTTGTAAAACAACTAAAAATGACCTTACGGCTCTCAGTATAATTTTATTTCACTTGCACTGTATATCCCGTCGTGTATCCCTCTTGTTAATTTCAGCATTACTGCTAGTCAAACACAGCAGCATCTATCCCTTGATTTACAGTTTACACTACTAAGATCCAGTCTGACTGACAGAATTTCAATTGAATGCAAAATCACTGAGTCTGAAGAAAGAAAGCATCAAATGAATAAATATTAAATACATTGCACTTCTATTAACTGTTATAATAGAAACATAGATCTGCTAAGTTACAGGCGACATAACCCCAGCCCCTCCCCTTCTAGATGGAAATATAAATTGAAACAAGTTGTGGCCCTTGAGATGATAGACTATCTGTACCTAAATTCCACCTCCAGGTTAGTAAGGAACTTGAAAAGGGGTAATCTACATAGTACTAACTACTACTACTACCGGTAGGTTTTATCATTTGAGAGAAGGGGGGGGGAGCAAATATTTCCTGGGAGCTAGATTAAATTACAAGACACCATCCCGAACTCCCTTCCATGAGAAGGGGGTTGCTTATCATGAAGTTTTCTTCTCCCCCTATCTCTTTGAGGTCATCATAGATAAGGCAAGTCTGTATGAGATTGATAACATACTTTTTCCTGCCACAGTGATTTATTCCTCCCAGATAGACATTCTTACATCTCATATCTTTCTTTCTCTTCTTGTTTGTAAGGTTTGATTATATTTTCCATATCTCAGCCATCCTGTGGATATCACTTTAATGACATTTATCTTGGCATCTTGGCATACCTTTCTGTGTGGGATACAACTCATAAACAAACCATTTTTCCCTTCTTGGTCTTCCTTTGAATAGCGAGTTCCTGAATTGGACAGCTTTCTATAGCTGTGCAGAGATTAGAGATTACACTGCCATCATACTAAGGTAAACATTCTCAATGATAAAGCTTCCATCATAGAGATATGATCAATAAGTTATGATGTCTGTCTAGCTTTGCCAATGCTACATAACCCTATTCAGATAACCCAAATTCATTGTATGGCTATATGACAACCATAAAGCAATATGGCAAGAAATTAACATCACATTTATAAGGAAACGTAACACAGGGAAGATTTTCTTTAAAGCTGTTTAAAGCTGTTGCGTTAAAGCGCTTTAAACTAATCAGCTCTAGATACGATGAATTTTAGCTGTGTGTGAAAAGGCTGCATGTCACCTGGATGATAATGCCCTTCTGGCTCCCAGTGAAAGAATGTGGTCCATCTTTTTCATTAGACATAATACTACATCAACTAATTATAAGTATCTCACCATTAACTCTCTTATTTCACACATTTGATCATGAAAAAATAAGAAGTGTAATATTCTTACACAATACCTTGAGGATTCCACCAATATTTTCTTTCTTTTTGGCGGGTACAAGTTCCAACTTACCAGCATGTGCTAAAGTTGTATTGTATCTCCCAATTGAGAAAGTTTGTAAAGGTATAACTTTTATCAAATACATTTAACGAGAAAGGTCTATTGACATCGATCAACATTGCATTTTATTTTTCTAAACATATTACAAACCAATCACTATTAAACTGCCATAAACAATTAGGTGCCACAATCTGGACCATCTCATGTTTACAGTTGCAGCTACATGCAAGAATGCTGTGAGTAAAGGAGGAAAATCAATGGGGCGGGCTGTAGTCCCTCCCCTTCATTTCCACAGTAATGCACTCTGTTCCTCTAGGAGGAAATAGAAATTTGTCAAGATTTTAGACAAATATCCGACACATTTTCCTTCTCCCTCCCTCTCCCTTCTCAGTGTTCATGCTTGAGCTGAGCTGGCCCCCTCACTTCCCACCTCCAAGCTCCTTGCCAAGATGAAATATGACCCCTTAAGAGGAAGGGTAATTTGTCACCAGCTCTATTTCAATGTGTTACCGTCAATGGCAGAAAAGAAAGCACTTTCATTGCTCTCAGCACCCCCTCTCGACCCTCCTTCCAACATCCACTTTCTCTCCCCTATCCTCCCTCGACCCCGCCCCAATCTCTCTCTCTCCCTCTCTTCCTATCTGTCTATAATCTTTCTCTAGCTATTTCTTCCCCTTCCCTCTTGCTCCCTCTTTCTTCCTATTGGCTATCTGTCCCGCCCACCCCCACCCCTCTTCTCCCCCATCCCCCATCTCTCTCTCTCTCTCTCTCTTTCTTTATCTTTCTCTTTGGCTTTCTCTGCCTTTCTGGATCTATTCTCCTATTTTCTTCTACATATTTCCCTGATAATTTACCCTATGTATTTCTACTCATCTATTTTATAACCTCTATGAATCGATTTTCTGCTCATCTAATTTCCCGTTTAATATCTTCCTACATTCACGATACGCCACACAGTCCTCCTCTACCCCCTCCCCCTCCTTCATTCTCAGTTTTTACAAACATGAAATAGTTCAATCGAAAAAAAGGTATAAAATCTACTTTGCACGATTTATCATATAATTTTCCATTTTGAAATAGATTTGCTATATTTGGGCTAGTGTAAATATCCCTTCTCATATCTGTATCACAGAGTTTACCCCTACCTTTTCAAGAAAATCATATAATTGTCTAATACTTATACATGTACTGTTTTCAGTTTTCACACTGGCAAAATTTTGCTTAACCCCAGACTATAGGTGGGGTTAAAGGGGGTCTTAGCCTCACCTATAGTCCGGGGTTAAGCTTATTCCACTTTTGTTTTCACACTGGCAAGATTTCGCTTAACCCGGACTATAGGTGGGGTTAAAGGGGGGTCTTAGCCCCACCTATAGTCCGGGGTTAAAGGTACTATATCCCATTTGCAGGCCAAAAAAATAAAAAGGTTAAATTCCAACGGCATTTGAAAGACATTACTAATTTAGAACTTCCCTAAAAAAAAGGGGGCTTGAAAATGTCTTTAGGTGGGAAAATAACGACTATTAGTTGTCGAATCGACTTAGGAGCTATAGAGCCAGTGATTTTTCAGACCATTGTACCGAATGGTCGTACGTTTTATGCTGCGCAAAGATTCAATCAGTTTAATTTTGGCCATTACAAGAAGTGGGTTATTGATGTAGACAAATGCTCATGTACCCTTTACAGCTCATTTTATGTATGTTATTACCAAAGATGAAAAAGCCAGTCAGTCACTCAATAGTGTCTGACAGTGAAGTCTAGCAAGTAAACGGGTTTCCTTGCATAATTTGAATACTAGGACACTGCTAAGTGCTAACGTTTAAATTTCACAGATAGGACATACATGACATATTCATAATTCCTGCAAAGTTCTACACAATTTGATGTTGGCTGCAAAAGGGACATAGTATCTTTAAGCTGATCCACTTTCTGTTCAGACACGTATTTACCAAAGTGGGCTAGCCCCACATATAGTACGGGGCTAGCTGGCCCTGCAAAATAGCAGGGCTAACCCCGCAATTGTGGTGTTAACTCCGCAATTGCGGTACCAAGCAAATGAATGAGAACAGAAACGAAAAAAATAGTCCGGTACTATGCAATGGAGCGAATTAATGAATGTTCACGTGATACAGCTAGTACGGGGCTAATGAATACCAGTAAGAACAGCCAAAAAAGTTATTCCGGGGTTAAGGATAGTACGGGGCTAAGCAAAGTACGGGGTTAAGAAAAACAAGTGTGAAAAGAGTATAAATAGATATGTGTAGATTTGTAGCTAATATTCCTGCAACATCCCTTCAATAGCATTTTGAATACTTAATTATTTATCAACAATTCCTATCGTTGATTGTATTTTTAACAAATTAAGTTTCTATTACATGTTCTTCCAATGCTCACTAATTTCCCAGTATTATTGCTTAGTAAGAGGGGAGGGAAAAAATTAACAAAATTTTAATTAGCATCATGCAAATTTCCTAATTAAAAGTTATCGCTGGTTTTCCTGCAGGCATGTTCTCTTAGATAACACCCACGTCCCATTGATAAACAGGACGATTATCAAATGCAACATGAATCAGAAAGATCGACTGAAAAGTTAAGATCTGACAGGCTGAAACAGCTGTGGAGCTTTTCCGAGTTCTCGACACGAACTCCTCATAGTCACCGAGATTGGAGGAAAGTGCGCATAGACCTCTGCAGAGTTTGCAACCCGCTGGGGCAAGTTGCATCTTAATTCCATCTTACGTGACACATGTGACAATCATACCGGCCTTCCCCTAGAGGGCTATTATTAACTTCCCATGATCACTTCCCATTAAGGGTTACATCTCTTTTGCAGTCGATTGGTGGGCTGCCACTGCATGTTGCGAAGCACGATCCTTTAGCAACGAGAGGGGAAGGGTTAAAACCAAGATGGAAACCATTAACACTCCTACTCATGTTGAAAAACAAGATTTTGGCTTATCATCCTTCAGGTTGCATTTGGACATCGCAAGGTGACGAATTCGCAGATCTCCGTCTAACTAAGGTGCTCTGGGCTAGGTTCCAGAGGGACGTTGGAATGGGAAATCCACCAATTCAAGAGTTTTGATAAGAAGATTGAAATAAAAACTGCTAAATAATTGCTTCTGGTAATTTATTCCTGAGTGATTAAGTAGTCTTGAGTTCATGATGCATCATTAATCATCACTTCATTTTCTTCTATCAGCAAGAGCTTGTCTTGATGTTTTTCAAGAGAATATAAACAACAATATTAGACATTCCATTGACAAACACTAACAATATTTTATGTTTATTTTATCTATTCACCTTATTTATAACTAAAAATAGTCTCTGAGGCAACAGAATGACTCATCTATATTCCGGCTTGTCTGTACTTTGAAACTGGGGTAAGTTGTAGCTGAGATGACATAGGCTGAATTGAGTTCACCAAAGTACATTATGCAAAATTGCCACAAGGCAGTCCTTACAAACTATATGCCTGGTTACTACATCAAAGAATAAATAAACTTAATACTACATCGTCAGGCATAGTCTTTTAACTGATACAAGAAGGACGGTAAAATAATTCAGCCAAGACAGAGAGTATAGGAACATGTGTAGGCAACCCACATACAGCTTCAACATGAACTTGAACTTGTTAGCTCAAAACACGCTTTTGTGCTTGCCATCCATTCATAAACACTGGACGATAGAAGTAGGCATGCTCCAGTAGAAAGTCTAGCTCTGGACATAATGATATATTCTAATCAATCATATAGGTCTAAAGAATACTGACAAAGGCAAAGTTTGAGGTTCCCCCACCCCACCCAATCCCACCCCTTCCCGGCTGTGCTACTGTTCTCATGTTCATATAAAGACCATGATAACAAAACTAATTTACAAACAACAGTATTACACAAACAAAATGGTTAATGATCAAATCAAGACCAATATTGCTGTGTAATAGCAATAGTCATCCCAATACAATGTGAATTCCATTTCTTTGCTATATTGTAATTATAGATAAGAATCTGCTGGGTTGAATCATTTTATTAGAAAAAGATACCGGTAGGCATTGTTATCTTGTGACCTTCTGATGTGTGATAAGAGATCAAGAGCAAAATTGTTTACACTGGGCCGTATCATTCAGCAATGATTAATATGCATTCAAACTAGCTTGGATTATCAATATTTTTCAGGCCCTCAAAGAGAAAACCTTAGGCTTAGTTCTTTCATGTTCCCTTCCATCCCCTTAGGCTTAGTGAAAGCGTGGGCAACAAATCTTACTCAAGAAAGTTGGACTACATGCATACAATTTAAATCTTGGTCTAAACAGGAAGATCATACAAAATTCAATAACAAAGCATTTTTTAGGCTGTAAGTCCAGAATTAACAATAAAATGAACGATCAATCATAACCACAAAATTTAGAAATTTGACTACTGAAAGATTCCATGTTGTTCTCAAATCTTGTGGCATAACATAGGTAAGTTACTATGCAATTAATTGATTAAGAATCAAATACTGCAAGGATGGACAATTTATTACAAATTCTACTTGAAGATGTCATGTGCTTACAGAAGGTTGGTAGTATGAGAATCCCTAATACTAACTGAACAACAAGTATTAATGCTGCGATACATGACATACACTGTAATGATAGGGATGTAGCGAATTTCTAACTTATTCTTGAGACATTTTTTTTGACCCACTCTTCTGCAGAAGGTTCATATAAATATATAGAAACATCAAAATTCAAGCAGTGGCTCTACTTGGAAATATTCTCTCTTGACTTCTTTGCATTATGGGCTAGTCCCATCTAATGATTTTCTTCCTCCCTTTTGGGTTCGCGATGCTTTTTCATTATCACTTTGACACTTATCATGGACGCTGCACTATAATCACACTCCAAATGCATGATTCAACCAACTTATCTTGGCTTTTTATCTCTTTGACAGTCTTCATGCATCAAAGTTTTTCGCCCATTATCAGTTGAATAAAGAGACTTGTTCTTCCTTATCAGGCAAGCTTTATCTCAGCTTAAAGGGGTACCCATGTGATCTATTTCCAGAGAAAAGACATAACAACTAAACTCATGTATTTTGGGAATCACATAATGCTTCATTTGCAGGGGGGAAAAAAACAACATTCTATTTCCAAAAGTTATTTTGAACTAAGCTATCCTGCTCAGATCTCTTGAACTTGTTTTCTGTTGACAATTCTGTCTTTCTTTTATATTATAATGGCTATTCTTCATTCCAGAAGGCTTGTGAGGGTTTGGGAGCAAATTGGTCTCAACTCCTAACAATTATTTTGCTGTTCAGCTGTCTTCCCATTTGGGATAAAAGCATCAGAATAAGAATGGCATTTGCAATAATGAGGGTAATGATAATGATGATGATGACAGATAAGAGGATGATGATGATGGTGGTGGTAATGGTGGTGGTGGTAATGGTGGTAATGGTGGTGATGAGAAAGAGGGAGAGGAAGTGGATGAAAAGGAGGAGAATACCTCATAGAAGGAACAAAGTAGGTCAAGAGAAAAAAAATGGAGTTTAGAGAAAAGAATTCTAGCTTGATACACAAAGACTATGATCACATACATACATGTATATAGACTTTAAAAACAGAAGAAGAAAAAAAAAATCACTTTATTTGTACAGTTGAAATCGTACGATACCTGATGAAAGGCCCAGGTTTACTTTGTGAGTAGTCACTCAACCCACTTAGAGCCCTCGCTTAAATTTCAGTAAAATAGAAAAAAAAACAAGTTTCAAAAGACATTAGACAAATCCCCTTCACAAAAGCAATAAAAATCAAATGTGTCGATCTGTAACTTGTAAGGTCCGTTCAACACCCCCAGAGAAAGAACTAAAGCTTTGAATCATTTACCAGACACCAATTTAGAAGTTTATCTACCAGCCTGATCGGAATATTTCCAAGGTTATGATGAAAAGACCCGAACACCCCAACGAACCAGCAATTTTCGCACAAAAGCCTGTCATCCTTTCTATTCATTCTATCTCAATTCCATGGTAGAGCACGTACAAACCTTTAAAACAGGATGCATCAGAGACTATGATAAGGCTTGAAGATAAAAGAACACCCCCCCCCCTCTTCTTTTTATCTTCTTGAAGTTATCTGATAAGGGGTATGGTAAACACATCTAGGCAATGCTTTTTGGGCTTAGAGGGTGGATGGCCTTCGTACATGGTGATTTTGTCTGGATATAAATATACATGGAGAAGGGGGAAACAAGGGTAGCCTATATCAATAACTCACCATTATTATAATTAATATAAAGGATCAATATTAAAGCTAATCAAAATCAATAACCAATACACTTTCTACATCTGGAGTAACCCTTCTTGAATTAAAGTATTTACCAACTTTATTTTAATTCAGCATTTTAGAAGCAATACATGCATGAAACTTTTGAAAGTCAGGCACCATACACCTAAATACAAAAGGTAGAATGCCAGATATACTTTTTAGGTTGATTACATTGTATTAAAATGAAAAAGTATTATTGTTCAAAACATCATTGTGTTTATCATAATGCTACTGAAATGTGAAAAAAATACAGAATGCCCAAGATCTGAAAGCATATAAGTCAACAAGTAGACATATTGCAGTCCAACTTTTCAATGTGAACAGCGTTAAGACAGAGAACAATGCAGTTTGATATTTTTCGTATAGACCATTTACTCAACAATTTAACAGTAGCAACCAAACCCCACAATATTTAACAGATATAATTATCACAAAAGATAGTCATGTGGTTACATATATATCACAAAAGTGACAAATACCGTTAAAATTGAAGGAACCTCTCAAATTTCCAAGAAACTGGGAGGGAGACTATAGAGGGAGAGAAGAGCTTGAGAGCCCATTAGAGCAATAACCAACTTGTTATCACCAGAGCACATCAGTGCCTGTTCCCTGATAAGATGCCATTCATATCACGCTTATCTCTCGCACCCATCTGTAGCCAGAGCTATGTGCCTGATAAGCAATCTTGCCTGCGCTGTGCAAAGTCCCTTACTTAGCTGATAGGGGAAAGATAAGGAAGCCTGTCTCTTTATTCCTCTCCAAAATGCCTTACTTTGTAATCTCCAATATCTTGATTCCCCTTTGGAAATTTATTGCTTTATGGCTGCCTGTGTAGTTTCTCAAATATCTCCACCCCCTTCCCTGTCACTTCTATAGTTCCTTTCTTTGCTTTTTCTCACCCAATGTTCTTTCAAAATTGCCCAGTAGCTGCCCAAAGTTGAAACATGCAAAATTGTTCAAAAAACAACACCTTAGAAAAACATCTTTGTCATCTTGTGAAAAAGAGAAAATTTGTATTCACACAGGGATCATTCTCATTCATATTTGTTATTGGATCAATAATTCAACATAAAACATTGTTGCATGTTCTTGCTCCAAGCCTACCAAGTAGGACTATTCATGTAGGTACTCTTTAAAATGTGAAATTGAAAGTACAAAAATAATCAGCATTATATACATTAATGTAAAATATGAGACTAGAAAGAATTTTGTATACACATCATATTTCACTCAAATTTAGTAAAATCTGACATCATCCTGAATTTAATTAATGAGAGTTCACATTTTCTTTAAAACTAGTTCAGATTTGATTTTTCTTTAAGACTAGGTAAGTTTTAAACAATAGACTTTTTTATCTATTGTAAATCAATTCTGAATCACATTACAGTAAAACACCCAACAACTAAAATTCTTTTGATTTGCTTCCTAATCAACCTTTACTTTCTTTAATTTCTTCACATTTTCTCTATAAACATTAATTAGTGATCAGTGTAATGATTTAGATGTTTAAATGTGTTAATTGTATTAGACAGCCCAACCCTATAGCCAACTTATCAAAGCAAGTACTTTTTCTAATCATGTTCTCGGACTGCTCATTTCATTACTCTTTTCATCAAACTCCAATGTTGCCTTCTCATTTATTTTGAGTAAATTTTCTAATCATGTTCTCGGACTGCTCATTTTATTACTCTTTTTTCATCAAACTCCAATGTTGCCTTCTCATTTATTTTAAGAATTGTCAAGTTAAAAGGAGGGGGAGGGCTTGTATTCTTCTTCCTTTTATTCGGTCTGCAACTATTTATGTAAGATTACTTTCCAGTATAGGTCTCAACCTGTAGGCAAACTACTGGATTGATGGATTTCTCTGACCTGAAAACATTTTCTTTGCTACAATTAAGTTATAGAAAAAAGTGTAATTCAATAGTGTATATTTTTCATTCTACCCTCTTAATGAAAAAGATTTTTTTTCTTAAAGCATATGAATCTATAAATTTCTTATCCAGTTCACTTCCATATTAAAAACAAAACCTGAAAAGTGTTCATCTCCTTTCTTGACCAGTCTTATGATAATAATCAACAATATCATGTGTGCAGAGCCAGAAAGACATGAACTCATATATTTTAACACAGAGTTCAACCATGGACCTTTGTAGTAGGTCCATGGTTTAAATCCCTCCTGGCTCTCAGCATACGATGTATAACAAAATACATTCTAGCCTAATGAACATCACTCACTGTATGTATTTGATAGATCCTTTTCCTATGAAACTACAAAGCACTTCATTCTCTTACTCTCATATATAAAAAATATCCAGTCTGCAAATAAATCTTCTTCTTTCAATATTTTTTCTAAATAGTTCAAATGATTCTCTTTAATTATTACCTCTAAATTGATAAATCTTTGCAACAATCTGCACTCACATTCCTCTTACTTTTAGGCATACCAATGAAAGAAAGAAAGATGGAACCAGAAAATGAATCAAGTATTAATGACAGCTCCATAAAGAGCTTTGCATGGAAATCTTGTTTTTAACTTTCTACAATATTGTCCATTTTTGCTACACATCGAGGCAGGTCCAAACAAATTCTTCTATAATTTGCTCTATCCAACATTTGATTTCTACCTTTTTCGCTTTCCATCTTGCTGAAATAAGCAATATGTTGAATTCAGTTCCATACTAAAATAAAAGAAATTCATTTGCCCAATCAGATGTATCAGAACCAATGGGCTCTCTCATTTTTCATCACCTGCTATTTTTAAGCAGGAAAGATTTTTCACAAAATTATATTCAAGGAGAGGTAAAGAGGAGATTGTGCAATTGATAATGCTGGTGATAACTAAGCAAAACAGTCAGTAGAAGTAGGTTAATAACAGGTTTGGATACGGAGAAGGTCTCAATTTCATTTCGTTGCCAAGATATTTGTTATCATCAAAATTAGAAAGGGCAAACAGGAATCCAGGTGTGTGAATATTCAGCAAAATCAAATTGGGCTTTCTACAGATCCCAGTATAATTTTTGAGTTAATATCGGATGGCATGTTTTTCATGATACAAGCGCGGGCCAGGAGGAGATAAGGGCACAAGCAAGTCATATCTGATCACCGGGCACGATAAGAAACGCGGTGTACGTATCCGGCGATAATGAAAGCTACGGATGATAGATCGCAAAGTAAGGCGTATTACATACACGCCCCGTGTATTATGTATAGGGGAATAAAAACAACCATGCTACCACCACGCATTTAGCCGCTCTGGAAAATCTCTTTGTAATTGTATAGAGCCATTTATAGTGGATTGATTGCGGTCGAAATTTTAAGCCAAGAGAAACCAACAAAGCATTGAAATATGTAACAAAGAAGATTTATTTTATTTCTAAATATGTGCAGTGTTATCTTTCATCTCCCACACTATTTATGAGAGAAATGTGAAAAAACAAAATATTCATCTCAAGCCGAATCGCGTTAGCAAGAGCACAACGCTACCAACAAAGACCCCTTCAGTAGCCCGTTACCGTATTGAGCTTCGCCGTATCGAACTATGCGGCTCTGTCGCGAATACGAGGCAAATCGAGTACCCAAAAGATGCATTTCACACCACAAAAACGAAAAATACTTACATTTCAGTGGTTTGGGGTTACTCTGCTTTCTTCGGGACATCGTGATCGGCATCCTCTGAAAGAGAAGGTCAAATCAAGGTCCAAAAACACAATTTCCTGTCATTCAGTGTCGTCTGCAACTTCACGATCCGTGCGTACTGCGTGCTTGTCTCTCTAGCTCTGTAATTCCAATGCGCGATCCTTCTTCTCGGTGCGAGCGAGATGTGCTAGCGACCGACGCGCACGGGTGCGTTGAAATTAGAGTTGGATATCCTCAAAATCGAGAATCTCATGGATTAGATGAATGGGAACTCTTTCCAGAAAATATCAAATTTTAGATACCAATCCTGTTGTTAAGTCTTCACTCTGTTCAATACCAAAGTGAACTTCTACTTTGTTTTGTTCCTTTGAAGAAGGAGAGACGGTGTAATTTGGAAGAAAGTGAGTTAATTGATCTCCTGATATAGTTTATAATTATATAGGGCTAACAATGCGTAAGGGCAGAAGAAGAAGAACAAGAAGAGAACAAGAAGAACAAGAACAAGAAGAACAAGAAGAACAAGAAGAGAACAAGAAGAACAAGAAGAAGAACACCAACAACAAGAACAAGGGCAAGAAGAACAAAAACAAGTAGAAGGATAAGAAGAAAGAGAAGAAGAAGAAGAAGAAGAAGAAGAAGAAATAGAAGAAGAAGAAGAAGAAGAAGAAGAAGAAGAAGAAGAAGAAGAAGAAGAAGAAGAAGAAAAGAAGAAGAACAAAGAGAAGGAGAAGAAGAAGAAGAAGAAGAAGAAGAAGAAGAAGAAGAAGAAGAAGAAGAAGAGAAGGAGGAGGAGGATGAGGTCGATCGAGGAGAATACGGAGGAGGACGAAGGGGAAATATATTCAGTGTTGAAAATAGTTTTAAACAAACATTTTCTGTGATTTAACAAAAAAATATTGTGACTAGTTTTAGACTTTTATTTTGACTAGCGTACTGCGTACAGTGTGTATTCAGGTCTGGAGAACATTGCCAATATTTTTTTCAATGGAACCTTGAAATGGGCAGGATAAAAATGTACTAGCTATGAATGTGAGTTATGGAATTTTCTAGAAATCAATAAAGAAATGTTTATTCCACATTCCACCTGTCAATCAACTCGTGAAATATACTTTCAAGCAGGATGAAATCTACAAGAAATGAATTTTGATTTACTGTAAAATGTACAATGATACTGTAAACAAAGAGGAGTCTAGGTCATAAGTTTACTTCAAGTCATATTTGGAAGAAGAAGAAGAAGAAGTGAGGGAGAAGGAGAGGACGAAGAAGAGGTTGAAGAAAAAGATGAAGGACAAGAACAAAAACAAAATCAAAAACAAGAAGAAGAAGAAGGATGAGAAGAAAGAGAAGACGAAGAAGAGAAGAAGAAGAATGAGAAGAAGAAGGAGAACAGAAGGAGGATGAGGACGAGGACGAGGACGAGAAGAATACGGAGAAGGACGAGGGGAGGAAGAACGTTGGTATTGTAATCATCCCTGATATTATGAGTTATAGAAGTGGCATTAATAAATAAAAATGTCATTTAGCTGAAACCTAAGCATTTCTTCACAGTGATGATTTGTATGTGAATTTCCATCATGTACAAAACTTAAGAATGTTTAAGAAGGTCATCATGATGGAGATCAGCGTTATCATCATCACTTGGTGGTTGGCTGCAATACACCCGTTTTTGTTCTCTTGTTTTATTTTTTAAATATTTTTTATATATGTAACAAACGTATTGGAACCTTAACCACAACCATAATGCTTCTAGGTTTTCCTCCTCATTACTGTAGATTAAGTGAGCATCCAGTTTGTATTTAATGACTTGTATAAAATCGTTTTTATTGTTGTAATACCACCTATAATTATATCTATCGAATATATTTACATGTTTTGTTACCTTGTATATGCGTTACTTTGTAAATTCTTTTCATATGCAGTTAATGTGGAAATAAAACCTAAATAAATAAATAAATAAATAAAACAGTTAGGTCCTGATCCTTTAGTATGCACTAACGCTATATGAAAGCATATCATTAATTATCTATAACACTCAATTTTTCACTTATTCACAACCTTTCATACACTCAATTTAGAATTACCAAAAGTATCAAACTGGTTTAAAAGTATTTTAAAGCCCCTCTGCACTAGTTTGGCTAGGAGGGATTAGAGGGATTAGCGTGGTCACTGACAGGCGGTTATCTCATCAACTCAGCTCTCAATTAACATAAGAAAAAGAGGATCATGGGGGACCAAGGGGCACCGCTTAGGCATTGTTTTCTATATATATAGAGGGAGCAAGTAGCTACAGGTAAAACTAACTTCATGCACTTTAAACCTGCTAATGCACATACGCCAGATTTTCCCTATATATCTCTATAATATAGCCTTAGAATGTAAGAAATGTACAAAAAAACTAGGTATCCTTATTGATGAAAATCTGAGCTGGAATGAACACATACGACATATAATTACATGCATTTCTAGGAATATTGGAATACTTTATGAGACAAAAAGTTATCTTCCTAAAAAGACATTTTTAATGCTATATAACTCGCTCATATTGCCATACATTTTATATTGTAACTTGGTGTAGGCTTCAAATGCAAAGAACGAAAATTAACCTATTTATTTAATGCAAAAGAAAGCCCATGGCGTATGTGCTGGCTCCCATATAATATTTAGCCCATACCAACCCATTATTAATGAATTGAAAACATTGACAATTTGTTTATATAAACGCGCAACAGAGTTTGATCGTCATGTTTAAATACATGAATGACCTGCTTCCTGATTCATTTAAGATTTTTTTTTTGGTCATAAATAAACTATCCATCCTTACCCTACTCGGAATTCATTAAACTTTCATTTGATGAATCTTAAAGTATTGATCCTGCATAAATAGATAAGACAACATGGTCCAGATTTATGGAATGCACTCCCAGACTCATTAAATGCATGTAAAACCCTGAATTCATTTAAATTCAATACGAAGAAAGCATTTCTATCAGAGTACATTGCTTGATCTTTTCCCAGTGCTGAATTAATATTCAATATTATTTTCAGATTCCTACAATACATTCATCACTATATTTTATAATTCCCTATACTTATATTATATAAGTTTTCTGTGTCGGACATATTTACATCAGCATATTTTCAATTTCATTTCCACCATCATCATTATCATCAACAATCATCACCATCATCAGCATTATCATCATTATCAAGTCATCACCATCACCAGCTTTTGTTTTAATTTTGTTTTATCATCACCCCCCTTCCCTTTCCCTCGGGCTATCAAGCTATCAAGCAATCGCTTATTGTAATAGCCCTTCTTCTTCTGCAACTTTCTTAATGAATAATTCAGTATTGGTATTGTGTTATCAGTTAAATTTTGTTTTACCGTCATCATTTATTATCATTATCTAATTTATACACATTCAAAAAATTTGTTATATTTTATATATGCTATATTGCTGAAGTGTAATTTTATTTGTATGTTGCAGAAGAAAATAAATTCAATTTAATTCAATAACAATTTGATTAGTGATTATCATTCAAGATAATAACGGGCCGTATCGTTCGTCTCTTATACATTTTTCATATCGCTAATTAAAGGCATCGTTTAACAATGTTAAATATGAGATGCATGGCCCTACGTGTTATCAGTGTCTGTGATATGGTGTAATATTGAAGCCCTAAAAAGAAGCGCTTTAAAATGATCATGAAGTGCCTCAAAAAATTAAAAATCTTTGAGTGACCGGTTTTACCATACTCATTTCCCCAATAGACTATTATAAAAACCGTTAGGAAAACGAAAAATGAAATTTGATTTTAAAATATCTTGATAATCAGATAGGCGATCGGCTTGTAATTGTCATGGCATTCGTGACTGACCTAAATGTTTATAATTATGATTGTAGCATGAGCTAAATCCAGGATTTTGTTTCAGAATCTGAGGCAATGTTACAGAGTCACTTTAAATCTTCTTTTTACGCTTACTTCATTCTTTTTTTCCCTTCACAATGTTCATTCGATATTAATTCTACTGAAGGCCAGTAATAGCGGCTCCAGAAAATGCCGTCAGAATGGGAAAGGGCCATTACTTCCCCAGAAATAAAATTTCGAAACTATCTATCAGCTTTACACAGATATGGCAGATTCGTCCAGAGGAAGAATGGGTAGTATTTCCTTAAAAAAAATATTCATAAATTATATTTACTTAAAAGGATGTAGCATTAATTCTGTAGAGCGCTAATAGAGACGGTATTTCCTATTAAGCACTGGAAAAAAATTAATCGAGATTATTATTATTATCCTGCTACCCCGGGTACCCCCCCCCCCCTAAATCTGTACTGTATCCGTTCAACGGGCCCATTCGGAAGCAGGTAGACTAGTCTCTCTGTCTCTCTCTCTCTCTGTCCCTCTCTCTGTCTGTCTCCCTACCTGTGCCTGGATAACACATGGGGGGGGGGGAATATTTTACCGGCATTTTGTTTGTTTTATTTCTTGTTTGCTTGTTTGTTTGTTTGTTTGTGTGTGTGTGTGTTTAGTTAATTTGTATGTTTGTTTCTTGAGGCTTATTGCAAAGGGGATAGTTTTACGGGGACAGTTACCCGAAGGTGGATTTTTATATCGTAGGATGGCAAATGAAGATCTAAATGCCGGCTGCGCGTCAGCAAAGTGCAATCACGTTGCTCGTATCGAATTGTCTGTTATTGCTTAATACCCCCTTCACATACACGGATTTTTCTTACGAGTCATTACGGATCGCCAACTCGTAGTCAATCGCAAGCATCCTTAAATAACTTGCTGGTATCCGTAAATAACCCGTCACAACTCGCAACAACTCGCAGACACTCTTAAGGATCCGTGAAAGGAGAGGCGAATTTTTTGACATGTCAAAAATCTTCTTACGATTGTCCACGGATTAATTTTTCCGTAAATAACTCGTAAATAGGTCGTAACAATCCGTAAGTATCGTTAACAGCTCGCAACAACACGTAACCACCCGTAAACTGCTCGCAAGAATCCGTAAATGACTCGTAACAAAGTTTTTTAACGATTTGTTACGGTAGTTTACGATTTGTTTACGGATTATTTACGGATTATTTACGGATTAGTGCGAGTGCTTACGTATTGTTTACGATTCCATTCGGGTCGTGTTACGATGGCTTTACGGATTGTTACGAGTTATTACGAGCACTTTACGTGTAGTTACGAGTACTTTACGAATAGAAACGTATACTTTACGTATTCTTACGAATTGCTTACGATTTAGGGAAAGGTATAAATGCTGCAAATTCGAACACTTCATTTTCAGTTGTTATTTTTTGGCTAAAAATCGTAAGGACTCGTAAATATTCGTAACTATTCATAACACGTAAACAGGTCGTAACTAACACGCAAGTTGCTCGTAGTATTACATCGTAATAACTCGTAATAATCCGTAATAAACCCTAAATAGCTCGTAAATAGCTCGTAACAACTCTTAAATCGGTCGTAAAAGTGGCAAAATCGTAAGGATCCGTGAAAGATCCGTGAATATGTGCGATCCGTATTAGGACTCGTAAGAAAATCCGTGTATGTGAAGGGGGTATAACTCGGAAGCACAATCTTAATTCTAATGCTAATTTTAACCCTAAATTCTAAACCCCAAATGTAACTCGAATCCTAACCCAAATCCTAAATCACATTTGTACTACTAACATTAGGTTACTGATCAATATTGACTCATTATTAAAAACATGAATAATTATCAGATGGTCGTATATTCATTGCAAAGGCCTAATTCGTCGACCTCCATTCATCATGCTACGATTTTAAAGAAATCGGTGGCTGCAGAGTGATAGGACAGGAGTAGAATAATAATTATTATAATTTACAACAAGAAATTATAAAAATCACCATTAGGATCATCACAACGCGACTGAGTATAATTATCAGCATTACTATCAGTATCACTATCGACATCAGGGGCGGATCCAGCTTTTTATAAAGGGGGTTGGGGTGGTATGCGAGGGAGCGTAGCGACCGAGTCCAAGCGAGCGGAGCGAGCGAGGGGGTGGGAGGGGGTGTCCCCTCCCACAGTAGGGAAAATTTTTGAAAATCTGTGTGTGAAAATGAAAGATAAGATTAAAAAAATGGTCCCCATTTTTGGGGGTTGCGGGGGTCTGGACATGCATTGGTTACGGATCCACTATTCTATCACCGTTGAACTGAGGTGATAAAATTAGTTAAAAACACTGGAAAATAGATAAATGAATGAATAAATAAATGAGATAATAGATATAGTTGATACAAGTTTTACCAAGCAAGGGGAGCGGGTACAAGTATAAACATTTCGGACAAGCAAATAAATAAAATTAATAAAGTTAAAAAAATAAACAAACTGAGAACAATCAAACAAATTAACAGACACATAAACAAAATAAAACAAAACAAATTAAAATATCATCTTCATCATCACCATCATCATCATCATCACCGTCATCGTCATCACCACCACCATCATCACCATCTCCATCATCATCATCACCACCACCACCATCATCATTATAATCGCCATCATCATCGTCATCATCATCATCATCATCATCATCATCATCATCTTCATCATCATCACCATCGTCATTACCATCAGCATCTGATCCATCTGAATAACTCGTGATCATGCCTTGGTAACGCTTCATTCCCCTTTTCCCACCTGTAGGCTGCTATATAACCGAAACCATGTGATGGCGCGCTCCTCAAAAACCTCTTGCCACATTGATGCACAATCCACGCATTTGGACTGGGGTGTCCATGAAAATACGTGACTGGAAAGCTTATTTTCTATTCTTTCATATGACATCAATACTTTTACGCATGATCAGTTCTTTTTTTTTTTTTTTTTTTAAAGATTCGAAATTATGAACTTTTAAAAAAATACACATCAGTTCAAAGCGCAAGTTATGCATATTGCCTGCATCAACGTATAAATCACTTTTGGCGGCCTGAAAAAAAAGATATGGGAAAAAGAGAGAACGATGGAAGGAAAAACGAGAAAATAATGTAAATAATGACCGTCAAAGAAAGAGTTTGAGAAACCCTGAAGTAGACGATCAAATGCTCACTTGATATCTTATATTTTAAACTGATTTGTTTTGATTTATACTTTAGTCTCTGAATATTGCAACAACAAAAAACCACATGACAAAATAACAAAGCTTGTCCTTATTTCAATTTTTTAAATAAATTTCAATGAGAAATAATGTTGTATTATTTTGTGTTCATTTAAATATATTCTTTAGAATGATCATTGTGTAAACATTCAAAAGATAAGTGTATAATTATTTTATGTATCATTTGATTATGCCCTTTGCAACGCCCCCTTCTCTCTCTCTCTCTCTCTCTCTCTCCTTATTGATTACAGGCACTATATCTCCCATCCACACCCCCGTTCTATCCCAATATTGAAAAATATCCCTTCCTTTCTCATTAGTACAATATAGGTCTACTCTCCATTCAGATTCTACGAAATCCATTCTTTTCTCTCTATTTTCTGTTCTTAATAATTATATCGAAACACTATTTTAAAACGGGCCATCTCTGTTTGATATTCCCACGTATAATCAGGAAACCATTTTTTTGTTAAAGTCTTTGTATAACTCAGTCATCTTAAAGGTACTATGTCCCATTTGCAGGCCAAAAAATAAAAAGGTTAAATTCCAACGGCATTTGAAAGACAATACAAATTTAGAACTTCCCTAAAAAGAGGGGGCTTGAAAATTTCTTTAAGTGGGAAAATAACGACTATTAGTTGTCGAATCGACTTAGGAGCTATAGAGCCAGTAAGTAATAGTCTGATTTTTCAGACCATTGTACCGAATGGTCGTACGTTTTATGCTGCGCAAAGATTCAATCAGTTTAATTTTGGCCATCACAAGAAGTGGGTTATTGATGTAGACAAATGCTCATGTACCCTTTACAGCTCATTTTATGTATGTTATTACCAAAGATGAAAAAAGCCAGTCAGTCCCTCAATAGTGTCTGACAGTGAAGTCTAGCAAGTAAATGGGTTTTCTTGCATAATTTGAATATTAGGACACTTCTAATGTTTAAATTTCACAGATAGGACATACATGACATATTCATAATTCCTGCAAAGTTCTACATAATTTGATGTTGGCTGCAAAAGGGACATAGTATCTTTAAACAATACAGACTACATGTATTATTTTACCTTAAAGGTACTAGGTCCCATTTGCAGGCCAAAAATATGAAAAGGTTAAATTCCAATGGCATTTGAAAGAGAATACTAATTTATAATAATAATAAATACTAAGCGCTTGAAAATATTTTTGGGGAAAAGAACGACGATTAGTTGTCAAGTCTACATAAGTGATTGCAATCACTTAAGTGAATAGTCTGATTTTCAGACCCTTGTACCGAATGGTTGTATGTTTTGTGCTGCGCAAAGACTCAATCCGTTTAATTTTGGCCATTACAAGAAGTGGGTTATTGATGTAGAAAAATGCTGCATGTACATGTAGGCTACCTGTTACAGCTCATTTTATATGTTATTACCAAAGAAAAAAAGAAGTCAGTCAGTCACTCAATAGTGTCTGACAGTGAAGGCTAGAAAGTAAACGGGTTTCCTTGCACAATTTGAATACCAAGACACTGCTGACGTTTAAATTTCACAGATAGGACATACATGACATATTCATGATTCCTGCAATGTTCTACATAATTTGATGTTCGCTGCAAAAGGGACACAGTATTTATAAAGGCAAATCCAACCCTAATAGACAACTACTCTAAAATAAAGCAGAAATATCAGAGAAGAAAACTGATGAAAGTTTCAATTAAATCCGACTAAATATAAGAAAGTTATCAATTTTGAAAGTTGTAATCACTATACGTGTGGGCACTTCATATTGGCTGAAGCGGTAATCTCAATGTAGTGCCGGACTACTTTCCCATCAGTTCCAACATATAAAATGACTAAAATTTAAGTCTTTCACAAATTCAAGGCTCAGGAGGGTCCAGGCGCGGATTCACGGGGGCGTCGGTCCCGCCCCCCTTTGCCGCCGGGTGGATCTGCCCCTGGGAGGGTCTATTCATTTTAGAGGACCTATACTATATTAAACATGCTACCTATAATTTTATTTTGAGTAGTGCCCCAATGGAGAAGGAACTTAAGAGAAAAACAGAAATTAAAGATATTTTTGTACACGGCAAATGGGAGAGTTATCCGCGTCCTACGCTACAATCCACCAACCAAACTACCAATTTGAGATTCGTATAGACTTAGTGCAGGATCTTATATTTCAAACATTCATAACTTCCTTACTATTGGTCCGATTTATTTCAAACTTTGCCAATTTGTTTCTGTTATTTTTCTGCTTTCATACAAATCAATTTATTGGTAATTGGATTGCCCTTTAACACTTAATCCATGAGAAGAAAAGAGTAAAAACACAGGACAATCTAAACCACTGCTAATCCACAAGACAGTTTAATCATCCAGGGTCCCGTCTTATAAAGAGTTGGTATCAATCGCAACCTATTTGCGATTGATATCAATCAACTATGTACATAAGAGATACGAGACTGCAAACTTGGGATTGATTGGAGGACTTGCGATCGATTTGGATCAATCGCAACTCTTTATCAGACGGGACCTTGGTTCTCATTTGAGTGCAAATGTGTAACCATACTTGTATATATACATGTATATATAACCATTTAAAACTATGAAGCGCTCACTTCACCTGATGAGAATAAATCGAATTGCTTATTGTGAAGTTAAAACCATGCTCCTCTCGTGTGTATCTTATACGATGTTGGGAACTCTATTTTTTGTACTACATAATATAACACTGCATCTCGTCGGAAATTTGTCCTTAAAGAGAAGGTTCATTGATTTAAAAAACTATCTTTATTGTCATTATTGCAAAGGTGAAACTTTGATTGGAAAAGGTTATCAAAATTCAATGCTTGGAAACATTCAAAGTAATGATTACTATCAATTACAAAACGCTTAAATACAGCCCCGGCATATAGCATCTGAAAAGCTCTCCGAACGCTGCTAAGATGTGTGACGTCACATGTTGAACATTCTTTGCACAAGCAGACGATGTCCCATGACATCTCACATATTTTCAGTGCCTGTTTTGTCATCTTCTTTTTAGTTATTTCTCTTACTTCACTACCGTCAGGCTAAATGTTTAATATATTGCCTCACTCTAAACCGCGCGCATGGTATTATTTTGATGAAAAATGCATCAAAATAAATAATAAAGGAATCCGTCGCTTGTAAACAAAATAAGACGCCATTGTATTTTCAGCTGCATACACCGCGGTATGTTTGGCGTTTCAAGAGGGAACAAATGCCGTCCATGCTATCATTCCGGGGTTTTAAATTTGAAAGTGTGGTTTCTTTGATCGTTCATTAACCCCTATCCTGTGTATTTACAAACAAAAGAATTTAGTTATTAGAATCGGTTTCATATCCCTTTTTGAATGGTGTAAAATTTCATCACATTTATATACACTAAACCCATTATAATTTGAGAAATGATAGCATTGCAATTATGTTCATTCTTTATGGGATGTCGTCTGCTTGGGCAGGATTGGTTCATATTGTAACGGCATTAAAGGTACTATGTCCCATTTGCAGGCCAAAAAATTGAAAGGTTAAATTCCAACGGCATTTGAAAGATAATACTAATTTAGAACTTCCCTATAAAAAAGGGGGCTTGTCTTTAAGTGGGAAAATAACGGACTATCAGTTGTCGAAACGACTTTAGTGCTACGTGCTAAAAAAGTGCTGATAGTCTGATTTCAGACCATTTTACCGAATGGTCGTACGTTTTGTGCTGCGCAAGATTCAATCAGTTTAATTTTGGCCATTACAAGAAGTGGGTTATTGATGTAGACAAATGCTCATGTACCCTTTACAGCTCATTTTATGTTTGTTATTACCAAAGAAGAAGAAAAGCCAGTCAGTCACTCAATAGTGTCTAACAGTGAAGTCTAGCAAGTAAATGGGTTTTCTTGCATAATTTGAATATTAGGACACTTCTAATGTTTAAATTTCACAGATAGGACATACATGACATATTCATAATTCCTGCAAAGTTCTACATAATTTGATGTTGGCTGCAAAAGGGATATAGTATCTTTAAAACATCGTTATTTTTCTGGCGAATCTCTCGCATATCCCAGATGCTATGGAGGTGGTTTTGTTTGTATTTTTATAAATCACCCGATATGTAGTTGACCTTGAAACTTGTACGATGGCCATCTGTTAGCTTACCAGTTTCTAGTGATACCTTTGTTAAGCTGCTAAAATGAAAACTCCGCTAAAGAATAACCCGCCGCCTAAGTTTCTGAAAAAAGAAGTTCACTTCAGCGAACGGGCATCGCGGCCGTATCGTTCGTGTTATCGGGGCGCGGGGAGCCGAGGCGTGATGAGATCTAGGAACTGACCGTCACCACACCATGTCCAGCAATCGTTATGCATCACAGTTATAATAATAGTTTTACTCCATTTCATGGACATGGGATTAATACCGCTTTCAATATGAAATCTAACATCAACATAGTGCTATTTTGGTGCCTGCTTCTTATCTTTGTTGAGTCTCAAATCATTATATCAAATATTTAACACATCATTTATCACATCATTATAAGTCAATATTTCCATCAAATTTGTAGGACTCTCAAAACTTTAGAGGGCTTTAACTTAATATCTACATTACTTTTTTAGTTTTATTTTAAAAATTGTTTCGACGTTTTTAAACTCTTTCCTCACCCTTTAAATAAAAATAAAAAATAATAAAAATCAAAATATCTTTATCAGCCATAAAGATTTTTGGGGGGATAGGTAGGCCTACAAAAGGAAATCTTGCACGAGATGGACATCTCGCATGCCATCATCATCATCAGTATCATCATCACCACCACCGCTCTACGGCATAAAACGGTTGCACTTATGTACCAATAGATAACAATTTTGAAGATAAAGCCTCTCTAAAGTCCAAAATTTGCTAATTACTTTATGGCAAAATGTCAGTTATATTGTATAAAGATGTGAAAGAGGATGTCATTTATTAACACACACTTCTGCAATGATTTATAAAAACAAATATGTTTGAAGACGTATATTGATGAAGGAGTGTCCAATTTAGGTTTTGTGTTGTACGCAGAAAACACTAATTTTGTATTTTTCATCACTATATTCGTCTTCTAACACATATGTTTTGAAAATCCTTGCAGAAATGTGTTTTAAGTGTGTCCATCAAATTGTTCGGCCTCCCAACAATTTAGAAAGGCTTTAAAGCTTGGCTATAGCAAAACAGCAGTTAGTAGATAGAAAGAGAAAAAAAGAAGGAGATGAGAGAGAAAACAGAAAGGGCGGGGGAGATAAAGAGAAAGAGAGAGAAGGATAACGAGAAAGAGAGAGGAGGATAACGAGAGAAAGAGAGAAGGAGATGAGAGAGAGATAGAGAGAGGAAGAGGGGGAGGGGGGAGGGAGAGAGAGATCAGGGTAAGAGAGAGAGAGAGAGAGGGAAGGGGTTCTAGAAGTGAGAGATATTAAGAAAGAGAGGGAGAGAGAAAATAGAAAGAAAGCAGAGATAAAGGAAAAGAAGATAACTAAAGCGATCAAAAAATTCGTTACAAAATATGCGACAAGGTGCATATTCTGTCACGTATAATTCCCGACGAAATTCGCCACAAAATATGCGATTTGTCGCATAATTCATCACGAATTTCACAACAAAGTTTGTGATTCGCGCTGTCCCGTCAGGGCCACCATAATGGTTCGCGTGTGTTGCGCTACAAATTACGGTTTAGCGTGTGCTCCTCAATAACTGTTACATTGTGTATCAGTGTGTATATAACGTATCCGCTGAAATGAACTTTTTTCAGTTACTTAGGCGTTAGGTTACGCTATAGCGAAAAGTAACACTTTAGCAGCTTCACGTACGTTATTTTCTATATTTGTGATTTTCTTTGAACAGGCACTTTAAAGTAGCTGAGCGAAGAAATGTCACAAAATGTCACAAAATGAACAAATTATATTATTATGTACTGAAAGCTTACACCAATATGAACACAAATCATCTGCTCTAAAGTATTATAAATATAAATGAAACGCGATTAGATGCTTTTTCCAAGACCCTTCTCTGAACTAATTTTCCTGTCTTGAAAAATAAAATTACGCAGTACAGACTTATGACGTCAGAAGTTGGGCACGATCGAAATTCCTAGGCCTCTAGCTTGGCTCTCGCTCAGCTCGCGTGCGGTATTTTGCATTCAGTATACATTATCCAGACTTCGAATGATGAAAGTGGAATAACAATATCTCGAAATCATGTAATTACATTTTATTATTGCAAGTTTTGTAATGTAATACGAGGGGGTGAATAGTGCAGATCGATTTGTCCAAATACTCTTCCGTTTTGTGTAATTTGCTGTGAAGCTTTGCTGTTGAGTGTTGATTATACGCGGAGACCATGATAATGAGTGAATCGCGAGGGTCCCTTTGGCTTTGCATTTTTATGATGTCGTGCAGTTCCATTTATGGTGCATATATGTAATTGGTATTCGGAAGATATAATCTCACATCTATTCTTTTTTGAATTTTTTATCCGTGAAATTTGCCAAAATAGCCCTACACTTTCTAAAATGAGAAAATGTCTCGCCCAGTCACCCCAGTGCACGGATCGATCGCCAGTTCAGCGGGGCCGGTGACACCGAGTGCAGTCGCAGTACTATCATGTAGCAAGTTAAATTGTGATAGGATATCTCGCCGTCGAGTGGCTTTTACGTATAATCAGGAGATAAGGATGCAGCGGACAGAGCTGTGTGAGGGCCTAGGGGCTTAAGCACAGCTCGCTCATGTGCCCAACCTATTACGTCACACATCGTACCAGCGAACAGCGGGCTGATCGAGGGCGGACAAAACGGGTAGCAAATTCATCATTTTTGATAGCAGATTAGTCAATTCTGTAACAATTTTTGAGTAATATGAATTATTAGAAAGGTGGTACATTACCTTGCAATGATACCAACATTATTAAGATAAAAGCATTTTAAAACCTTCGCTCTGGTACTTTAATATTTTGTAATATATATATATAAAAAAATATATAAACTGAATAATTAAATATTAAAATATGAAAATGACCCATTTCAAAAAGGGGGTAATGAGCACTACTTTATAAAACTCAACATCCAACGACAACAAAATATTTTAGAAATTTTTAGATTTAGGCCACGGGTGGGGGGGGTATTAAAAAAACTTTTAAAAAACCCTGTTTTTAATGTAAAATTAACGTTTTTTAACCTGTTTTTTGACCGGGGGCTAAGACCGAAGGCCCCTAGGATCCGCGCCTGGTCTCATGTTCTGATAAGTATGTTACAATTATTAAAGTTTCTTTTGAGCTTCTAACTCGATGTCAAGCATAATTATTAAATTATTACAGAATCCACTATTAATCACTTCTGGGGGGTGTTTCACAAAGACTAAGATCGACTTTAAGTTGGACTTAAGTATGGCGGGCCATTCATGCCATTGTATTTTTTAACTTGCACAAATCATAATTTTTGTTCAACAAAAACGAAATTATAAATTGTATTCACAATTGGTATTGGTTAAAATTCGCTGAAATTGTATTTATATTTGTATTTCTTGATTCTTTATATATCAATTCTTATTCTGCTATTGTATATTGTATATTTTTCTCTTTTATTATCTGTGAAACATGACAATTCAGCCATCTGGTTGCAAAGATATCTTGAATTTTGAAACTTTAACATTTTGAAATTGAATAAACCGCTGTATCATATCATATGTCTCCTTTGCGTTTCTGTATTACTATAAATACTAGGTATAATATTCGTCCTCGTATAATGCGTGATGTCAGTAAGCGTGACCTTGCAACAACAGTACTCGGCCAACGCATCAGCATACCGATTTGTGCTACTCCCTCAGCTTTACAAATTTATGCTCATCCCGACGGGGAAAAGGAGTCAGCGAAAGGTAATAGTGGCTTAAATGTTGTCATATTACGTAGAGCTCGACACATTGACACCCTCAAAAGCGTAGTAAGGAACTTTGATTTCGTTTTCCTTTTATATGGGGAGGGGCGTATATGCCTATACCCTCCAGACGAGCGAGTCGATTTTTAAGCACGAGGGTAGGATAGTTTGCACCCTGCAAAGTCGGAATTTACTGTGTACCTTATTGATTATAGTCTTCAGATAAATATGTTTCACCACCCCTTTCCCGAAGATGAACGGGTGGTTTTACGACAGATATTTACAGCAATCTCGCTTCGCCGTCAATTTCCTTAAACCTTATCGCTGACTTCAGTCCTGAGACATACGTATACCTTACCCTATTTCTAACCCTATACCTAACACGACACATGACATAGAGCCTGGGATAATGGTCATCTATGTTAAATGGATTCACCCGATCGATGCCCGGCCTCACACCAACGCCCCCACCCCTCCTCTCCTGTTGCGACGTCCATAACGATGTGCCCAACCTTTTTCCAGCCCATCATAAATCATTTAGTCTAAAGAACTAAATCCTGATATTTTTTGGTGCCTTTCAGGTTTGAATGAAGCAGGGAGTTTAATGATTCTATCATGTGAGGCTCCGACCACTATAGCAGACGTAGCAGGAGCGGCACCAGGAGGGCTGCAATGGATGCAGACCTACATCTTCAAGAATCGAAAGCACACCGAACACATCGTGAGGCAAGCGGAGAGGGCGGGCTTCACAGCAATCGTAGTCACGGTTGATTCACCACTGACTGTCAATCGGGATGATCTGGACGATAGCTTCCCTGCAGAGGGACATTACAAAACTGATCCAAAGTACAGGTAGACTTTCCAAATCCGATCTACATCCGATCTACATCATAAAAAACAGTTACTCTCTATTCTGAAGTGTATATGTATGATTATAATGTATGCTCAGCCCCCCAAAAGAAATTGGACATTCTTTATTGTTCAAGATTTTCATATAAACAATCAATGAAATAATTATGATAAAAATATATATCTAATTAATATAGGAAAATTAATACTCTACCATACATGTTAATTAAGTATTGCACATGTGAATATAATTAATAGTTGATAGGTAGGACAAAACAAAATGGCTTGTCCTAGCAACAAGAAATAATGGAAATCGCATGCTGACTGTTGAAATACAATTATTCGTAATAATTTGTAACGAGGCACTTAAAGAGGACTAATTGAAGTTTATTTTGATACATGATATCATATATTTATTTGAAAATGTGAAATATAGTGTACACTTTCTTTTTTGCTTCATGTATTTCATGTATGCCTATATAATATTATTAGGCCTAAGACTGAATTTTGTCACATTTTGCCGCAAAAATCAAGAACAAGTACAGGTTAGAAGATTTAGTAGGAAAATCTGGCCATGGCCATTGATCTCCCATAAGTTCACACTTCCGAGGCCATGGCTCCGATAAACGCAAACATCATTTCTTTTAGCCGAGCGGCCCTGATAAGGCGCTTTGACATTCGAGGATGTTTTTCCTACCGGGTACCCATTTACATCACCCGGGTGAAGAGTGGCAATTGCAGATTAATAACTTGCCAAAGGACATAAGTGCCGCGGCGGCACTCGAACTGCGTACCATGTACTCAACGGTCCGGTGACGTATCAACTAGACCACGACACCTCTTTATATAACCATGTGACTTGCTTGTGTGCCACTTCCATCATGTTCACAAGGACTTTCGAAAAATCCACTCAAGGGTTATTTTATCAAACGCTTGTGTATATCCCGTAGAAATCATGTTCGAATTACGTAATGCGCCATTGTAATATGGGGGTAGGTGTCCGTATACGAGATAAAATGCATTGTTCAAGGACATTTCAATCAATGGACGAGGCTAATGATTTGCCTTAGGTTGATGATTTGTTTGTGTCTTTTGAAAGTCGTTGCGATCGTGTTAATCGTGGTTTTAGGTTTATAAATTTGGACATCGATCTTCCAGAAGTTCATGCCACCAAAGCGTCAGGGGACACCAATCTCATCATGAGACATATCTCCAGAACAACATAACTCACCGATCACATGGGACGATTTCAAATGGCTGAAATCGATAACATCACTGCCAGTCGTCTGCAATGAGGGAATCCTCACAGGTAAATTAAGGAAAATTTCTGTTCAGATGTATAAAGATTTCCCGCAATTGTCAACGGCGATAATGTAGCCCTATAACACTACTAATACTACTACTACTACTACTACTACTACTACTACTACTACTACTACTACTACTACTACTACTACTATTACTACTACTATTAGTATTACTACTACTACTACTACTACTACTACTACTACTACTAGTCTACTACTACTACTACTACTATTACTATTACTACTACTACTACTAAATGAAAATAATAATGATGATGATAATATCAATATTAATGATAATAACCATAAGACTTGCTTGTGTGCTGCGACTATCTTCGTGGTCACAAAGACTTTCGAAAAATCAGCTTTGCACAATTCTAAACAAAATGCTCAATTATGATTAGCTACGCACTGAACGGTGCGTTGCCAGTGAAAAAAACACAATTATGCTAGGGGAGCAGCGAAAATTATGCTAAATCGCCAAAAATTATGCCAAACCCCCAGACATCGAGTTTTTCAGGAAATATTTTGCGCCGACTCAGCCAGCCGCTGAATAAGCGGGAGGGGGTTGTAGGGGGAAGATTTTTGTTTTGTTTTGTTTTGTTTTTTGTCCAATTTTTCAGGAAATATTTTGCGCCGACTCAGCCAGCCGTTTGGCTACCCTTCTCGCCGATAGCTACATGTAGTATCGATTTCACGAGATGTCTTTTTTTTAATTAAAAAAAAAAAAATTCTTTATTGTATTCATTCAAAATGATTCAATACATGTTCAAAATACAACTTATTTCAAATTACAATATAACTTATAAAGTACACAATATACACAACTCAAATTAAGAATGAATGAATTAATTTTATCGTAATAACCCCCTCCCCAAGTAAAAACACAAAACAGTTTGACGAAGCCTAAACAAAAAATTAAAAAAAAAAAAAAAATCCATCATTCACAGGTGTTACAAATAAATATTTGATAGACATACAACAAAAATTGATAATCACATAGTATAATTGAAGGTACATTCCATACAACTCATATGAAGAGAAAAAAATCAACATCATTATAGTTTAGTGTATTTTAAAGTAATCACTTCAAAATTAACATATTGAATATACATGAGAATAAACACCTTTAGCATCTAACACCCATGAATTGGAACCTATGTAAAAACAGACAACAACAAAAACAAAAACAAAAACGAAGTACAAACACAAACAAAACAGAACAAAACAAAAGAAAGAGCTTTGTGGAGTCCAATAAACATGTTATGATACTCTCATTTTCCCTCCTTCTTCCTTATTGAAAAACTTTATGAATTTAATATCGAAGCTTTAAAAAAAAAAAAAAAAGACTATATTTTTAAATGTTCCCACTTTCGATGATGGGTTCCTATATTATGGTCTATTGCCATTTTGTGTTCTTGACCTTTGCTTTCTAAAAGCATCTTTTTATTTCTGTCGTAGAGGGTGCTATTCTCTTTCCCGACTGCGATAAATCATAAACTTGATCAGCAGAATAACATGATTCACTAACTTTTCAAGACATCTATTTGTATGATTTATCCCCAAATGTACTTCTTTCCATGTCAGTTTTTTAGTATTGGAATATTTAAAGCGTTCCCATTTTCATACCAAGCACATTTTATTTGTTTACATTCAAAGAAAGCATGTCGGTAAGTTTTTTCATCTTTATCGCAAAATGAACAGTTTTTACTTTTTGTAAACTGAAAACGATATAAGTAATGATTTGTGTAAATTATATTGTACAATAGTTTGAATTGAAACTCGGAGTCGGCTATTTAGGTAGATTGCCTTGGTCTGAGATGGATCTGCTCTATTTCTTGAATCGACATATTGTGGTCTGAAGACAGATTTTGAAATGAAACGGATACATTAGAAATACGTTTTATGCTTGATCTGTAGATCATCTTTGATGTAACATCCGAAAAATTATATATCTTTTTAAAAGCAGAATTCAAGAACTAATTCGATATCATTTGGTCTATGCGTTAATGCAATACTTCTTATCCAACTACAAGGAATAGTATAATATATTTGTATCGTTAACAAATCCTCTGTTTTTAAACCAGAGTTTTCAAAATATTTCTTTGGCTTCAAATTACCATCACTATCCACGATATGGTGAATTTTATATATATTGTTCAAAAACAAGTTCTCATCAAAGAAAGTTGTCCCATTATACGCAATATATTTGTTATTAAAAATAACTTCGTTACCTTTGTAATACTCATCTTTGTTCCTAAAATTGTCCATATCCAGCCAAAGTAAGAACATATCTTTATAGTACTTAGGTAATTCTAACTAAATGAAATCTGGGTTATAATTGCAATAAAATATAAGACCTCCAAATGGTCTCATTAAGAATCTAAAATATTGCTTCCATTTCATACTTTGATCCCCTGCCACAAGTCTTCTAATCCACATGACTCTTTGTACTTTCACGAATAGCCTGAAATTCAACATTTTGAGTCGCCCTTGTCATATTCTTGATACATCATCATTCTTTTTATTTTATCCCTTCCTTTCCATAAAAAGTTAAAACAGGCTTCTTCAACTTCTTGAAACACCCATTCCGGAACAGAAATGACTGAACAAACATAGTTCAATTTAGATAGTGCAAATACCTTTAGTAAATGAATTTCCCCATTAATGTTAGATCACGTTGTTTCCACCAGTTTAAAATTTTTTCAATCTTACTGAGAATTTCCTTATAATTCATGCTTTCCTTTATTTTGACGTCTAAGGAAAAAAATATACCTAATATTTTTACAAAATCTGTCTTCTTCCCCAATGGGAGTTGACAATCAATTTTTGCAGATGAACCTAAAGGCAAGCTATACGTTTTTCTTTGTGTACCTTAAGTCCAGAGGCTTTATAAAAACTATTGAAAATGTCATTTAATCTGCATATCGATTTTACGTCTTGTACAAAAATTGTAATATCATCAGCATATAGTATTTGTTTGACACTTTTAGTACCAAATTCAATACCGTTTATTGCTCTATCTTTACGAATATAGTGGGCTAAAGTTTTAATGCACAAAAGGAATAGATATGGCGATAGTGGGTCTCCTTGTCTTACTCCTTTTCAGTTTTAAAATAACTGGTAATATAAGAGTCATATTCATTATGCTTTTTTAACCTCCCCTGCATGCATGTTTGTATAAGCATCAACACAGAATGGCAGAGAACCAAAAAAAAAAAAAAAACCATCATGGTCGAGATCATTGATCTCCATTTGGTCCATCTACCTTCCGCGTGATGCAGTATTTCGATGAAATTCGCCTTGAAGGCTGTACAGCTGTTATAGTTATGCAAAATATTTTGTGAATAACATCATTATTTCCTTTTCTTAATAACAAACTAGTTCAGTCATTTTCTACCAGTTAAACATTATCATGGGCATATAAGAGTCATACTGACTATGCTTCTTTAATTTCCCTGCATGCGTGTTTGTAGAAGCATCAACACAGAATGGCAGAGAACCAAGCCATTACTGCTTCTCTCCCTCTCCCCCTTCCTTCTTCACATATTCCATTATATTTACCATTTTCTTTCAACGTTCAATAAACACACTGCTCACAATATCAAGGGAGTGTCAACGTCACTTTCTCAATAGCAAAGTGAAGTTTCTTTCCCAATCTTAGCCCCTGGGCCAGTAAATTAATGGCCTCATAATATTTTCAACAATGTAAAATGTGAATGCGTATTTTTATATATAAAGAAAGAGAGAGAGAAAAAAAGGAATGTAATCAATCTTTGTAAGGAGTTGACATCCCCTCAAATTGAAGTTACCAACTTGAAACATATTTATAGATTACCTAACAAGCTATATAGACATGAAGAGAGTCTACCTTTTAAATAAAAAGAAACACCTTGCTTTTCATTTACTCCTTTACCCCATTTAGACAATTGGCACATGAATTAAAGATGGATAATATGCTCAAGCATTAACAATTTCCGACATTTCCCTTAAAAACAAGACTCAGAAACATGCCAGTATCAGCTTACCCGGCAAGAATCTGCTGAGTACGAGGGAGGGTCAATACCTTCCATGTAAGGAATAGCACATTTGGAAGGGGGAAACAAAAATAGACATGTAATACTTGTTTAGGAACAAGTATAGGTGGGCTGTTCCAATTAATGCATACCACACATGGTTAGTGAGATAGTGATCAGTGAAATGTTCGACCTTTGATCCTAATTTACATACTAAGTAGTTAAGATACCATTGGCATGATTTGACCTAAATTTGTGAAATAATCCTCTTATTCAGGTCTATTACTGTGCCAAATTTCATGTCTATACAAAGCATTGTTTTAGAGAAGCCATGTACAGTATATTTGACCTTTAACCTTAAAATCTAAATAACATAATGAAATATGCATATTCTCGATTTTGTGTTTTTATATGAAATATTTTGTCTTACCTATCAACATGCAACGTTTCAAGTCAATTGCAACCAATATACCAAAATAATCCACATAGACATTACACGTGAACAGAAAATGGAATTCTCAAATCCCACTTTGCAAGTGAAATATGAGCATAATCCCGGCATCTGATCGAAAAATAAAGGGCACATTTGTGATAGCTTATTGTCTCAACTACAACATACTCGAAGCTCGGCGAAAACTAAACTAAAGCGACGGAGATATTGCTCGCGAAAGACGGGAATGTAGAATCCAGTTTTGAAAAAAAAGTCATGTCCCATAGAGAATACACGCAAAATGTGAACAATTGACATGCCTCCTTTAATCGCAAAAATACGCCATGATGCCTTTGTCAAAATGACAAATCGTGGAACAAATATTTGTAGAAAATTGTCTCAGCTAGAACATATCAAAATTTGGAAGAAAATCGATCAATATTTACAGAGATACAATCAATTTTCTAAAAATATGCTGACGTCATAATATGCAAATTGAAATTTTGAGTTCGGATGCCATTATGACGATGTCATGAGTTAATTGAGGATCAAATGAGACTTGAAATCATATCTCCAACTCATAATCTATACAAATATGAAATTTTTTTTGGGAGTTCCCATCCATTCTGAAGAGTTACACTGAATTTTGTATAGGCATGTTTTTTCCCATATATGCTATGTATTACAAGAGCTCGCGCGCACGGACATGTTTCATGAACGGACGCTCATTGCGTTATTACTCGTCAGAAGAAGGTGAACAAGGTATCAAAATGCTTGGAAAAATGTGCCAAATATGATGACATAGCAAATTCGGCGATTCTATGTTGCAAGATGCTAGTACGCGCAAAAACGCGCGCGCATGCGCGTGTGCGCGTGTTTTTGCGAAATGCTTAAAATGGCCTGAAACGTATCCAAAATGAATTTGAGACGATTTGGAGCATTTTAAAATTTTGCGCGCGCGCTAACGCGCGGACGTAGGCATGCGCGCGCGTTTTTTGACCTGAAATTGACCGGACAGATATTGACCTTGATCATGCTAAATATGAATGAGAAACGACTTTTCGTTATGAAGATATGATCATGAGTAGATTTTCAGAAAATTTTACAAAATGGCGCCTAGATGACGTCATCAGTCAAGGTCAAGGTTGAAAACGTTTTTTTGATTTGTCCATATGCCTATGCATATGTGTGCCAAATTTCAAGGCATTTGATTGAGCCATTTTTAAATTATCTTGCTAACAAAAAAGTGGGTGGAAATAAGAAAAACTAGACATGTAATACTTGTTAACAAGTATAGGTGGGCTGTTCCAAGTGCATGCCACAAATGTTTAGTGACATACTAAGTAGTTAATATAACGTTGGCCTGATTTGACCTTATTTTTTGAAATAATCCTCTTATTCAGGTCTATTACTGTGCCAAATTTCAAGTCTATACAATGCATGGTTTTAGAGAATCCATGTACAGTATATTTGACCTTTGACCCTCAAATCTAAATATCAAAATGAAATACCGGTATGCATTTTCTAGATTTTGTTTTTTTATAAGAAATCATATCTCCCACTCATACTCTATCCAACTATGAACTAGACTTGAATTTGTCACTTTGACGAATTAGGTGATACGTATGCTAATGATTTACATAATGAAGAATGCATTTTCACGATTTCATATTGTTATATAAAATGCTTCTACCATTATGATCTATCCATATGTCAAGTTTCTACTGTTTAGCCTTGATCATTATGGATGTATGGAAGATAGATTGAGACAATTTGACCATTGACCCTGGACAACAACCAGTTATACCTTTGACTCTAATTGACATGAGGTATACAGGCATTGCATATTCCGTGGTAACAATGAAGTAAGCGAGGGAAAATGAAGGCATTGACAAACGAGAGAGAGAGAGAGCGACAGAATATGGCCGGGTTCAAATTAAGTTTTCTTTAAATTATTAGACCCAGTACTGAGGATCTTTTTTTCTGCCATGTTTTTGTTATTTGACGGCTTTTGACGATACCATGAAATGCCGTCTTTTGTCACCAAATATTGTTCAAATATAGCATTGTAGAGACGATGAACTCTAATGCAAAGTCGTAAGCCATGAGAATGTCAATTTCTATGTCGTTCTGCAAAATAATCCGAACAATAGAATCAACCAAGTGGAATCAACTGTTAAACAGTGTGTTATGAAAGAAAGATAAATAAAACTTGAACTTGAACTTGAACTTGAAACGAATTTATCATGAGTTCTGAAATTTTAATTTGTTACTGCACGTCATAGTAGTATTAAGGAGCAGCAATAGCGAACAATTGTCGCTAAAATTCAGAAAATGTTGCTTAGATTGCTTTTCCACTAAAAATTAACATGAGACATCAAGCTACATAGAACTATGATCGACAAACATGATATTGTTTTGAAAACAGTCAGAAAACATTGCAGGTAGAATAAATAAGAGATAATGTGGTCATGTAAACAAGTGCATTATGTCCATGTTAGTCCCCTAGTACCGAAATCATGATTGTATTCTCCACTTATTTCTCCTATATAATTTATTTCAATTTAAAATAGATATTCTAATGTTTCTTCTTTTGGCTTGATTATATTTCAGCAACGAATTGACAGTTTTGGTAGACATCTTGGATGTATCATAGCAATAAATTCTTGGCACATGACGTATTGTGTATACAGTAATTATGATAAGAAGAAGAAGCATACAAATAACTATAAGAATAATAACAATAACATATAATCACTATAATAATGATTATAATTACGATATTTACTATAATAATAAATATAAAAATTATAATCATAATGATTATTATGATACTGCTGCTATTACTACTACTACTACTACTTCTACTACTACTTCCACTACTACTATGAAGAAGTAAATGAAGAAGAAGGGGTAGGAAAAGAAGCATTTCAGCGATATTAGTGATTATATTGTCAATGATTGAGGCATACACATACACATTACATATTCCGTGGTAAGAAAGAAGCGAGGGAAAATGAAGGCAATGACAAACGAGAGAGAGAGAGAGACAGAATATGGCCGGGTTCAAATTAAGTTTTCTTTAAATAATTAGACCCAGTACTGAGGATCTTTTTATGTGCCATGTTTTTGTTATTTGACGGCTTTTGACGCTACATAGAAATGCCGTCTTTTGTCACCAAATATTGTTCAAATAGCATTGTAGAGACGATGAACACTAATGCAAAGTCGTAAGCCATGAAAATGTCAATTTCTATCTCGCTCTGCTAAAAAATCCGAACAATAGAACCAACCAAGTTGAATCAACTGTTAAACGAATTTATCATGAGTCCTGAAATTTCAATTTGTTACTGCACGTCACAGTAGTAATAAAGAGCAGCAATGGCGAACGATTGTCGCTAAAATTCAGAAATTGTTGCTTAAATTGCTTAAATTACCATGAGACATCACGCTACATAGAACTATGATCGACAAACATGATATTGTTTTGAAAACAGTCAGAAAACATTGCAGGTAGAATAAATAAGAGATAATGTGGTCATGTAAACAAGTGCATTATGTCCATGTTTATCCCCTAGTACCAAAATCATAATTGTATTCTCTACTTATTTCTCCTATATAATTTATTTCAATTTAAAATAGAAATTCTAATGTTTCTTCTTTTGGCTTGCTAATATTTCAGCAACGAATTGACAGTTTTGGTAGACATCTTGGATGTATCATAGCAATAAATTCTTGGCACATGACGTACTGTGTATACGATAATTATGTTAAGAAGAAGAAGCATACAAATAATTATAAGAATAATAACAATATCAAATAATCACTATAATAATGATTATAATTACGATATTTACTATAATAATAAATATAAAAATTATAATCATAATGATTATTATGATACTGCTGATATTACTACTACTACTACGTCTACTACTACTTCCACTACTACTATGAAGAAGTAAATGAAGAAGAAGGGGTAGGAAAAGAATCAGTTCAGCGATATTAGTGATTATATTGTCAATGATTGAGGCATACACATACACATTACATATTCCTATAAATTATTGATTAAAAAAAATTGACCCACCAGGAATCGAACGTGGGTCGCCGAAATGGGAGGCAAGTGCTATGACCACTATACCAAAATAATCCACATAGACATTACACGTGAACGGAAAATGGAATTCTCAAATCCCACTTTGCAAGTGAAATATGAGCATGATCCCGGCATCTGATCGAAAAATAAAGGGCACATTTGTGATAGCTTATTGTCTCAGCTACAACATACTCGAAGCTCAGTGAAAATGAAACTAAAATGACGGAGATATTGCTCGCGAAAGACGGGAATGTAGAATCCAGTTTTGAAAAAAGTCATGTCCCATAGAGAATACACGCAAAATGTGAAAAATTGACATGCCTCCTTTAATCGCAAAAATACGCCATGATGCCTTTGTCAAAATGAAAAATCGTGGTGACTAAATTTGTAGAAAATTGTCTCAGCTAGAAGCCTAGAACATATCAAAATTTGGAAGAAAATCAATCAATATTTACAGAGATACAATCAATGTTCCATAAATATGCTGACATCATAATATGCAAATTCGTATTTTGAGTTTCAAGGCCATTATGATGATGTCACGATATACTTAATGGCCAAATGAGACATGAAATCATATCTCCGACTCATACTCTATCCAAATATGGAAAAAGTTGGGGATCCCGGTGCATCCCAAAGTGCTATAATGGAATTTTTATAGGCATGTTTTTGCCCATATATGCTATGTATTACAACAGCTCGCGCGCACGGACATTATCTTGAATGAACGCTCATTCCGTTATTAATGGTCATAAAGAGATAAACATGGTATCAAATTGTTTGGAAAAAATAAGAAATATCATGAAAGAAAAAAATGGCGATTCTATGCTGTGTGATGGCGTTACGCACGAAAACGCGCGCATGCGCGTGTGCGCGATTTTTTGACAAATGCTTAAAATGGCCTAAAACCAATGCAAAATGAATTTGAGACGATTTGGAGCATTTTGAAATTTTGCGCGCGCACTGACGCGCGGACGTACGCGTACGCGCGCATTTATTGACCTGAAATTGACCGGACAGATATTGACCTTGATCATGATAAATATGAATGAGAAACAACTTTTCGTTATGAAGATATGATCATGAGTAGATTTTCAAAAATTTCACAAAATGGCGCCTAGATGACGTCATCAGTGAAGGTCAAGGTTGAAAACCTTATTTTGCTTTGTCCATATGCTTATACATATGTGTGCCAACTTTCAAGGTATTTGATTGAGCCATTGTTAAGTTTTCTTGCTAACAAAAAAGTGGGTGGAAATAAGAAAAACAAGATTTGTAATACTTGTTTAGAACAAGTATAGGTGGGCTGGTCCAACTAAAATTTAAGACAAAATCAAGGGCACATTTGAGATAGCTTATTGTCTCAGCTACAACATACTCAAAAATCAAACAGAAACCAAGCAGGAATAACGGCGATATTGCCTGCAAAAGACAGGAATGTAGAATCCAGATTTGAGAAAAAGTCATCTCCCATAGGGATTACACGCAAAAAGTAATGGATCAAGTGATAAAAGGGTAATAATAAAGTAAATATGGTTGTTTAATACATTATTTGCGATTCTACGTGTTATAATATTCAAAGGAGATGGTACAGTGAAAGGTCAAAATGAAAAAAAAAGTGAAGAAAAAAGTTGTTGGAGATGCCCGGACTCGAACCAGGGATCTCGAGGTCGGAAGTCAAGTGCGTTACCGATATAACCAAACATTTCCCATAGCGATTACACGTGAACGGAAAATGGAATTCTCAAATCCCACTTTGCAAGTGAAATATAAGAATGATCCCGGCATCTGATAAAAAAATAAGGGGCACATTTGTGATAGCTTATTATCTCAACTACAACATACTCAAAACTCAGCAAAAACGAAGCTGAAACGACGGAGATATTGCTTGCGAAAGACGGGAATGTAGAATCCAGGTTTGAGAAGAAGTCATGTCCCGTAGAGAATACACGCAAAATGTGTAAAATTGACATTCCACCTTTAATCGCCAAAATACGCTATGATGCCTTTGTCAAAATGAAAAATTGTGGAGGTTGAATTTGTAGAAAAATGTCTCAGCTAGAACATATCAAAATTTGTAAGAAAATCGATCAATATTTACAGAGATACAATCAATTTTCCAAAAATATGCTGACGTCATAATATGCAAATTGGAATTTTGAGTTTGGAGGCCATTATGATGACGTCATGAGTTAATTGAGGGTCAAATGAGACATGAAATCATATCTCCGACTCATAATCTATCCAAATATGAAAAAAAATTGGGAGTTCCCATCCGTTCTGAAGAGTTACAATGAATTTTGTATAGGCATGTTTTTGCCCATATATGCTATGTATTACAAGAGCTCGCGCGCACGGACATGTTTCATGAACGGACGCTCATTGCGTTATTACTGGTCAGAAGAAGGTGAACAAGGTATCAAAATGCTTGGAAAAATGTGCCAAATATGATGACAGTAAAAATTCGGCGATGTTGCAAGATGCCAGTACGCGCGAAAACGCGCGCATGCGCGTGTGCGCGTTTTTTGCAAAATGCTTAAAATGGCCTGAAACGTATCCAAAATGAATTTGAGACGATTTGGAGCATTTTGAAATTTTGCGCGCGCGCTAACGCGCGGACGTACGCATGCGCGCGCGTTTTTCGAGCTGAAATTGACCGGACAGATATTGACCTTGATCATGATAAATATGAATGAGAAACGACTTTTCGTTATGAAGATATGATCATGAGTAGATTTTCAGAAAATTTTACAAAATGGCGCCTAGATGACGTCATCAGTCAAGGTCAAGGTTGAAAACGTTATTTTGATTTTTTCATATACCTATACATATGTGTGCCAAATTTCAAGGCATTTGATTGAGCCATTTTCAAATTATCTTGCTAACAAAAAAGTGGGTGGAAATAAGAAAAATAAACTAGACATGTAATACTTGTTTCGGAACAAGTATAGGTGGGCTGTTCCAATTAGTGCATACCACACATGGTTAGTGAGATAGTGATCAGTGAAATGTTTGACCTTTGACCCTAATTTACATACTAAGTAGTTAAGATAACATTGGCATGATTTGACCTAAATTTTTGAAATAATCCTCTTATTCAGGTCTATTAGTGTGCCAAATTTCATGTCTATACAAAGCATTGTTTTAGAGAAGCCATGTACAGTATATTTGACCTTTAACCTTAAAATATAAATAACATAATGAAATATGCATATTCTCGATTTTGGGTTTTTATATGAAATATTTTTTCTCATCTATCAACATGCAACGTTTCAAGTCAATTGCGACCAATATACCAAAATACTCCACATAGACATTACACGTATACGGAATATGGGATTTTCAAATTACATTTTGTAGTTAAAATATCACTATGATCTCATTATCTGATTAAAAATAAATGTCACTTCCTGCGTAGAGAATTGTCTCAGCTACAACATATCCAAAGCTGGCAGAAAATCGAGCAAAAAAAATCGAGATATTGCTCAAATAATACTGGAATGTAGAATGAAGATTTCAGAAAAAGTCACCTCCCATAGAGAATACACGTAAAATTAGGAAAATTGACATGCCTCCTTTAATCGAAAGAGTGGACCATGACGCCATTGTTAAAATGAAAAATAAATGTCATATCTCATGTAGACAATTGTCTCAGCTACAACATATCAAAAATTGGGAGAAAAATTACCAATATTGACAGAGATACACTAAATTTTCCATAAAAATGCTGACGTCATAATATGCAAATTCGTATTTTGAGTTTCAAGGCCATTATGATGATGTCACGATATATTTAATGGCCAAATGAGACATGAAATCATATCTCCGACTCATACTCTATCCAAATATTTAAAAAAGTTGGGGATCCCGGTGCATCCCAAAGTGCTATAATGGATATTTTATAGGCATGTTTTTGCCCATATATGCTATGTATTACAACAGCTCGCGCGCACGGACATTTATCTTGAATGAACGCTCATTCCGTTATTAATGGTCATAAAGAGATAAACATGATATCAAATTGTTTGGAAAAAATGTGAAATATCATGAAAGAAAAAAAAATGGCGATTCTATGCTGTGTGATGGCGTTACGCACGAAAGCGCGCGCATGCGCGTGTGAGCGATTTTTTGACAAATGCTTAAAATGGCCTGAAACGTATCCAAAATGAATTTAAGACGATTTGGAGCAATTTGAAATTTTGCGCGCGCCCTGACGCGCGGACGTACGCATGCGCGCGCGTTTTTTGACCTGAAATTGACCGGACGGATATTGACCTTAATCATGATAAATATGAATGAGAAATGAGTTTCCGTTATGAAGATATGATCATGAGTAGATTTTCAGAAAATTTCACAAAATGGCGCCTAGATGACGTCATCAGTCAAGGTCAAGGTTGAAAACCTTATTTTGCTTTGTCCATATGCCTATACATATGTGTGCCAAATTTCAAGGCAATTGATTGAGCCATTTTCAAATTATCTTGCTAACAAAAAAGTGGGTGGAAATAAGAAAAATAAACTAGACATGTAATACTTGTTAATAACAAGTATAGGTGGGCTGTTCCAAGTGCATGCCACACATGTTTAGTGACATACTAAGTAGTTAAGATAACATCGGCATGATTTGACCTTATTTTTTGAAATAATCCTCTTATTCAGGTCTATTAGTGTGCCAAATTTCAAGTCTATACAATGCATGGTTTTAGAGAAACCATGTACAGTATATATTTGACCTTTGACCCTCAAATCTAAATATCAAAATGAAATATGCACTTCCTAAATTTTATTTTTTTATAAGAAATCATATCTCCGACTCATACTCTATCCAACTATGAATAACAAATTAATACACGACAAGGACTCAGATTTCCCATAGGGTTGTACTCAAACAATTGACATTCTTCTCCCATAGATATGACACGCAAAGTTAGGCATTTTATTATTGTTTGTGATTGTATATGATAATATGTTATAATAGTCGAAGAAGATCATAAAATCAAATTTAAAACGACGGCAAAAAAAAAAAATTACCCACCAGGAATCGAACGTGGGTCGCTGGAATGGGAGACAAGTGCTATGACCACTATTCCAAAATAATCCACATAGACATTACACGTGAACGGAAAATGGAATTCTCAAATTCCACTTTGCAAGTGAAATATGAGCATGATCCCGGCATCTGATCGAAAAATAAAGGGCACACTTGTGATAGCTTATTGCCTCAGCTACAACATACTCAAAGCTCAGCAAAAACAAAACTAAAACGACGGAGATATTGCTCGCGAAAGATGGGAATGTAGAATCCAGTTTTGACAAAAAGTCATGTCCCATAGAGAATACACGCAAAATGTGAAAAATTGACATGCCTCCTTTAATTGCAAAAATACGCCATGATGCCTTTGTCAACATAATAAATCGTGGTGACTGCATTTGTAGAAAATTGTCTCAGCTAGAACATATCAAAATTTGGAAGAAAATCGATCAATATTTACAGAGATAAAATCAATTTTGCAAAAATATGCTGACGTCATAATATGCAAATTGAAATTTTGAGTTCGGAGGCCATTATGATGACGTCATGAGTTAATTGAGGGTCAAATGAGACATGAAATCATATCTCCGACTCATAATCTATCCAAATATGAAAAAAATTGGGAGTTCCCATCCATTCTGAAGAGTTACAATGAATTTTGTATAGGCATGTTTTTGCCCATATATGCTATGTATTACAAGAGCTCGCGCGCACGGACATGTTTCTTGAACGGACGCTCATTCCGTTATTAATGGTCATAAAGAGATAATAAAGAAAGAATAAATGGAAAATATCATGAAAGAAAAAAAATGGCGATTCTATGTTGTGTAATGGCGTTACGCGCGAAAACGCGCGCATGCGCGTGTGCGCGATTTTTGACAAATGCTTAAAATGGCCTGAAACGTATGCAAAAAAATTTGAGACGATTTTGAGCATTTTAAATTTTGCGCGCGCACTGACGCGCGGACGTACGCGTACGCGCCCGTTTTTTTACCTGAAATTGACCGGACGGATATTGACCTTGATCATGATAAATATGAATGAGAAATGACTTTCCGTTATGAAGATATGATCATGAGTTGATTTTCAGAAAATTTCACAAAATGGCGCCTAGATGACCTCATCAGTCAAGGTCAAGGTTGAAAACCTTATTTTGCTTTGTCCATATGCCTATACATATGTGTCTTAAATTTCAAGGTATTTGATTGAGCCATTTTCAAGTTATCTTGCTAACAAAAAAGTGGGTGGAAATAAGAAAAATAAAGAAATAAATAAATAAATAATAAAGGCAATTTTAACGAAAACATAAGGTGGTCTGTATTATATACAGCCCACCTGATAAAGAATAAATAATAAAGGCAATTCTAACGAAAACATAAGGTGGTCTGTATGATATACAGCCCACCTAATAAAGAATAATAAATAAATAAATAATAATAAAGGCAATTCTAACGAAAACATGAGGTGGTCTGTATTTTATACAGCCCACCTAATAAAGAATAATAAATAAATAAATAATAAAGGCAATTCTAACGAAAACATAAGGTGGTCTGTTTTATATACAGCCCACCTAATAAATAAATAAATAATAAATAAATAAAGGCAATTTTAACAAAAACATAAGGTGGTCTGTATCATATACAGCCCACCTGATAAAGAAATAAATAAAGGCAATTTTAACGAAAACATAAGATGGTCTGTATTATATACAGCCCACCTGATAAATAAATAAATAAACACCTGATAAAGAAATAAATAAATAAAGGCAATTAACGAAAACATAAGGTGGTCTGTATTATATACAGCCCACCTAATAAATAAATAATAAATAAAGGCAATTTTAACGAAAACATTAGGTGGTCTGTATTATATACAGCCCACCTGACAATGCCCATAATTAATATATAAGAATATGATTTCTTTCCATTCCTCCCTTCTCTTCAGAATCAGAGCTAAAAGATATACTACGTATTATGAATCTTTTGCTTTTGCGTTCCTCCTGCTAAGATTGTAAGATTACATGGATATTTACTCTTGAAGGAAACAGATCCTCTCCTATTTTCATATTCAGTATCAAAAGGAGGGGAAAAAAGAGCATAAACAGATTTACAAGTATGTTTTATATTTCAGATGTCATTTATCTCGATCAACTGAAGACCTCCTTGGTGTCTAGACCGGCTGGGGATGAGACTTGTCTCAAAACACGTCCCGCCCTCCTGCCGTCGCAGAGACCATTCAGCCAACCAACATGTCCAGCTTTGGTGACCACGAGAAGCCGGTGACGAAAACAATAAAAACAGTTTCGCCCTCCAGCTCTCGCGGACCAATCACATCTGAGGACGCCACTCACGTATTCATGGCTATTAATTTGTTGGATTACTTAGCTTACAATCCTGCCTTTTCCTTATATACATACATGCATATTACATGTTCCTTTCCCTTTTCATTTTTGTTTAAAGATCCCTAAAAGGAACCTATTCTATTACTTTCGTTGTACAGAGTTGACAATCCCTCTTATGACATATATTTTTATAGATTGAGTAACAAGCTATTTAATAGACATCTCATGGAATGCAATTAGGCAAATCTATGCCTACATTAGTACGATATGGAAGGAAATATTTTTATTTTACATTCATGAATTTTGACTGGTGCTTTAAATTACATGGTACTTCCAACCAGATTACCTCTCATGGAGTGCCATAAGGCTTATATTCTTAATTCTAAAAATCTATGACACAATAGTACCATATGACGGGAAATGTTTTCACTTTACATTCCTGAATTTTTTTCTGTTTGTAAACTTTGTAGGAAAAAAGAAAAAAGAAAAACATCAACAACAGTTCTCACAACAGAAGTCATGAACTGCTAGACAAAGCCTTTGTGCCTCGAAAGGTTACCCCTGAAGACATTATAGTTATTCATTTATGTGACTGGTGATTTAAAACTGTACCTGGTGATTTAAAACTGTACCTGTACTTTGGAATGTCACGAGGCTTACATTCTTGATTCTTAAAATCTATACCTACAAGTACGAAATGGCGGGAAATGTTTTCACTTTACATTCCTGAATTTGTTTACCGTTTGGAAAGTTTGTTAATGCAAAAAAAAAAAAAGTTCTCACAACAGTTCGTTTCCAAAATACACATATCCAGGTTTTTGTAACGCATACTTCCAGCAGGAGTTAAATACATCTCTAAACACACCCAGATTGCTTATGATTTCCACTCAGTGATGGAGACCAAGGGGAGTAATGACCTCTTCCTTACGTTTACCCTGACTTCATTCTCAGATCCCTACCTCATTGTTGGTAAGGCATTCCTATTCACCCATAGCTTTGAAATGTATACACAGTTCAAAAGTGACATTTTCATCTTAGGTTAACAGGCGTGTTCAGATCTTCATTTTCATTATCTGTTACATAATCCATTATAATTACCATTTTCTTTCAACGTTCAATAAACACACTGTTCACAACATCAAGGAAATGTCAAACGCCCCCTTCTCAATAGCAAAGTGAATTTTCCTTTCCAATCTTAGCCCTAGTAAATGAATGACCTCACAATATTTTCAACGATGTAAAATGTGAATGCGTATTTTTATGTATAAAGAGATAGGGAAAATAATCCATCTTCGTAAGGAGTTGATATTTCCTCAAATTGAAGTTACCATCTTGAAACATATTTGATAGATTACCTAACAAGCTATATAGACATGAAGAGAGTCTACCTTTTAAATAAAAAGAAACACCTTGCTTTTCATTTACTCCTAATTACTCCTTAATTCAGCTAGTAAGCTGAATTATCGATATGAATTTAATCTTTAACAGTTTTAAAGTTTTGTTGTTGTTTTTGTATCATCTTAGAGTTTCATTAAAAGACATAAACATGCAAATGAAATCGTCCTTGTTTTATGTTTATGTTATGAACAAGACGAATTCTCCCTATTTTGTCATAATATGGACGCACCCAGAGACCAGTTGACTCTAGCTCTCTGTGTTACGCGCCAGTACACACTCCGGTACGTGGTGCGTAGCTCTGTGCAGAGTTGATCGGCTCGGTATGCAATCCATTTTCTGAACAAATTCGCCCAAAATATGACGCGTATTCCGGAACAGCACGCACTTGGCGGTGAAGCTCAGCAAGACTGTGGTTGCTTTATGACTTTCAGTGTCGTTCCGGAAAAGTTGGTAGTATTGGCGTCACCTTGTACCAGGAAGATTCCTGCTTGTACTAAACTTGGTGTTTACTTCGACAAATTGGTGTAGCTACGTGGAGCAATATAGAGTAACCATGAGAGCTATGCGAGGTAAGGCACTGATATTATTTTGCCTAGCAGTGCTTACTACGTGTTTTTCAATTGCTGGATTTTACACATTTGATCTTTTTAGCTACGACCAGAGCAATAAGCACAACGCGTCCCCGATTAGCGGAGTAAGAAACAACTCGCTTGAACCAGAAGCTAACGGGGAGAGTTCTTCCCATCTTCAAAATGAAACCACGCAATCTGAAAATAAGCCACCTTGTTACCGTCAGGTTCAGTTATGGCCTTGGACAGGCAGCACGAGCCCCCAAACGCCGAAAAAATCTGAATGCCCAGGGCTTGAATGTGGAATTAGTTTTGTCCAGGATAGAAGTTATGAGACCATGGTGAAAAGTGACTCTATAGTTTTCTTTCATCTACCGGCGTTGAATTGGACAGAGATGCAGAGGAGACGCCCATTGAATCAAGCCTGGGTTTTCTTTTCCTTAGAGAGTCCTCCAAAAACAATGCCATCCATATATGACCACGTATACAACTACACAATTACATACAGGCCATCGTCAACGATACACGGTCCGTATGGTCTTTATGATAATACCCTACCGCAGATTTCTTCTGACAAAAATCGAAATTGGGCCAAGGAGAAAACTGGATTAGTGGCCTGGGCTGCATCCAATTGCGATCGAGCTTCTTGGAGGCGTCATGAGTTTGTCAAAACACTTGCAAAGCACGTCAGCGTCGACATGTATGGACCTTGTGGAAACATAAAATGCCCTTGGAATTCAGATGACTGCTGGAGGCGCATTAGGAGTCATAAGTTCTACCTGGCATTGGAAAACAACGAATGTAGAGACTACATCACAGAAAAGTTCTGGCATAATTCTCTGCTCCATGACTTAGTACCCATCGTCTATGGCCCTCCACGGGAAGATTACGAACGTGTTGCGCCCCCAAATTCATTTATACATCTACAGGATTTTGAAAATTTTGCTGAACTCGCCGATTATATACATCTTCTAGATTCAAATGAGACATTGTACAATTCATATTTTGAATGGAAGCAACATGGATCAATAGCAATGGTTAATTCAGCTCCAATTTTAAGTCCACCCTTTCTGTGTAAAGTAGTCTCGAAAGTGTTGGATCATGAAAAGAAATTAACCGGCCGTTACAAGGGAGATAAAGAGGATCTTTCCAAACACGATTTCTGGGATTATTTACATTCATGCAGTAAACCAACCGGCTTCCCACATGATTTCTAATGTCATACCCGATATATATATATAATATATATATATATATATATATATATATATATTTATAAATACATGTATTTTACAATTATTAACTAAATTATTCAAACCCTCTTTATATTTTGTCATTTATTTTTATGTGAAAATTTTCCCGCTTTGTCTTCATTGAGAATGTGACATATTGAATCTTACTTCTAAGAGTATTCAACAAAGACCCTAATACAACCAGTCCCCCTTGCATTTTTGAGTTATGAAAAACACAAAATACGTCAAATTTACAAGAGGTAAAAATAATTTAGTTCTATATAGTTGTAGTTATATTTATATGAATATATCTATATATATATATATATAAAGGCCTATAATTATATATATATATATATATATATATATATATATGAATCTGTAGAAAATCTGAATAATGAGAGTTTCTAGATTTAATTTCGAGTTTTTGATATTTTTAGAAGTCAATTCAACCTTTGTGATAAGGTTTAAGATAAAGACCAGTTCTGGTCATGCAATTGCATTGTGAAAGAAACGTTGTGGAATTGATCAGAAAAGTTTGGTCATCTAGCATAATAAGTATTGGTGTGTACTGCAAGGTTCTGGAATCATCAAAATGATAAGAATTTTGGCCCAGTCTTGGTAAAGTTACAAGCACTGTACACAGAAAGCTGTATATGGGACTACGCGACCACGTGCGCGATATCTATTTGGTCCCAATAGATATAATAATTTACCAAATATATCAATTAGTAGGCGGTTTCCCGGCAAAATTTGTATCATCACGTATTAGTCAAAACATATTCTTTCACATGATTGTTGATGAGAGCTTCCATTTCATTTTTTGAGAGAGGGGCGTTTCCAAAACTGGTCTTTACCTTTAATATGTGTGTGAAAGCAACAAAAAGAAGAAAAAAGAGGGAAAAAGCAACAGAATTCTGGAAATTGATCAGACAAATTCCAAAAACTGGGACCTCGATTTATCTTATTCAGGCATAGAATTAATCTTATTAAGGAGTGGTCCGTTCGATAACCCGAACAAAATATTAACTCTTTGAACTAACAGAAGTTCTGCAGATATAAAAGAGAAATTAAGTGTACCATGATTAAAAAGGCTTGGTTGACGCCATGCATAAGATTTTTTTAGCTTTGAATTTAATTCTTCAGGGATCGCATAATTCTTATTCATTGTTCATTTCATTAACCTGTTAAATTGTTTTGCTCGGGGCTAGTGTTATATAGTAAGAGAGTTGAATATTTTACCAGGGAGATCTCCCTGATTGTACTTAATGCCATTTTTACGTGGGTGTTGGAGCGTAGTCCTCTATCCCCACATGCACTGCTCTACTGTGTTTTTCTTAGGCCTATGAAAGCTCATTATTCCGAGCAGTGCACGCGTGTAATTTTTTCTTTTTCTTTCTTTCTCCCTTCCTTTCTTTTTTCTTGTTTGAGTAATCCACATACAAAAAGGAGTTCTGCTTTTGGGAGAATTTCTCTTTTCCTTTAACATTCGACTTGAATTATGATGTGCTTATATATTTTGTATCCTAAAATGTTTCTTTTTCTCTGTTTTTGTTTATTTCGTTGTACAATCTTTTGTTCTTGATGAAATTTTCTTACTGATATAAACTGTTTGTGTGTGTTTACACATTTTGTATTTTTGGGTTATTTTCTTTTGATTGTATATTCTTTTTTTTTACATGACGAAAATAAAAACAAAGTATAATGTCCGTTTTCGCGTTTTTTACCATTTGAAAATACAAATCACAGAAAAACAATATTGCTGCTCGAATATCAGGTGTGGGGTCCAAATATTTCACTTTCACTTCATTTATGTTCATTTCCAAACATAAAATAAAACAGTTCACGTTTGTCTACCATGCCTACACTACACACATTATCTTTTCACTTCTGGTTTCGAAATACGATCAATCCTAATATATATATGTGTCATGCTATAAAGTACACCAATCCATAACCGGAATTGCCATCACGTATTGTACATTGTATTGTATCACTGTATTTTGTGATTCAATTGTCTTTATGCATGGTTTCGCAATTCAGCCATTGAAAGACGTTTGCTTGGATTTATTTAGTTGACCATGGACCCACACAGTGTTGAGTGCAGTGGTCACGGGCCACTGGCTTCATCGGGCAGGTAGTTCCGTTATTTGAATGGGTAAAGTAACTATGACACAATGAGGGAAGAGGCACAGTACATGTACAATAGGGACACACATTGTTTTTGTTGTGCAGGACATATGATTTCATTTACTTATTGAATGAAACTGTAAAACCACAATGCATGTTGCGTTCTGTCACTTAACCAAGAAGGTGCACCATTGTAATACATTTTAACAAACACATCAACATATTACCTAGACATCTCATCACCATTGTAAAACCATATATTAATGATACATGTAAAATATAGATTGAAGCAATTCTAGTCCATTGGCTGTATCCTGAGTGTGATTTATATAATGGATTTTGAGTAATATTTGCATCTACCTGTAGTTGAAGAATAGATATAGTGCATAAAGTAGAATATATGGAGATGTGGAGAAATCAAGTTGGAGCTCAATTGGAAGGAAGTAACGAGAAATATTATAGCAAGAGAAACTGAGAGATGAGGAAAGCAAGAAGTTATTGAAATAGGCCATTTTCGTAATGTAACCAAATTTAATGCATATAAGTCTTTGTCGAAGTGCCTCAATACAAGTTATTTCATTCACCTGAAAAGAATAATAGTATTTCAAAAGACAGAATCCGAACGGCATACATTAGTTGTTGCCAGGTTGGACAAACATTATGGCTTGACCTACCTAGCAACACTTAATATATGCAGTTGCATTCTGACTATTGAAATACTATTATTCTTATCAGGTGAATGAAATAACTTGTATTGAGGCACTTCACAAAGACTTATGCATTAAATTTGGTTACATTACGAAAATGGCCTATTGAGAGATGACTCGCGAGATAGCCTTGCATTAATGAATCCTTTATAGGCCATGGGGCATGGGGCTAAAATGTGCTCAATTTGACAATTTCGTGCAACAACGCTGGGGATTACTTAAAATTGCTATAGATGGGTTTGGGATGTGCTCCTGAACAAGAAAAACCATGTCCCCAGACAACGAGGGTGCTCATTAATTAAAAAAATTTTTTTTTTTTTTAAACTTGATGAAAATTGAAAGATTACAGTTTTATCTTTATATCGAGGATTATGATATTTCTTGCATCTTGTTCAAGTTATATATGTATATGTCACTCCTTTAACCCTCCCTTCTTCCTTCCCTTTTTCTCTCCTTCTCTCCCTCTCTTTCTTGTTCTCGTTCTCTCTCTCTCTCTCTTATCTATCTATCTAATCACACGCACGCTTTTCTTCTCTTTGGATCACGCAAAATTTGGACAAAAATTGAACAGGTTTTGCCGTCTCTGCCGTAGCCATGGGCGTCGCCATCTTGGTTTGTCAGCTACCGAACGGAGCTTAGTATGAGCTGCGTGATTGGCCAATTACGGCACCTTACGGATCAGGAGCGCTCATTGGCTGAATATATCACGTGATTCGCTGAATTTATCACGTGAACAACCATGTCCGTAAATTTTAAACTTGATTTTTTTTTTAATCGAAATTCCTTCTGTTTGTGTATTGTTATGTGCATGTATATTTATTGGGGACATTATTATATCGAATGGAATTAATATTTTGCCGATTTTCATGCATAAACCAAGTAATCCCCATTCCTGTTGCACGAAAACGTGGATTTTAATGTAATGCCCCATGGCCTATAGTGAGTTGGCTGAAGTTAGAAGCCTCAGTGGCGGATCCAGGGGGGCCGGGCTCCCCTAGAAAAAAAACAGGTAAAAACACCCTTTTTTGTAAACAAAAAAAAAGGAGATGGGCCCCCTCCCCTGGCGCTCAAGGGGGGGGGTGGCGGTTGAAAAAAAATAGCACCCCCCCCCACTTTGAGCCATTCGGGTTTTAAAAAAAAAAAAAAAATGTGCTCACTACCCCCCCCCAAACTGAGCGAAAAATCAACTGGCACAATTTTCTATTATTATTGTTTTAATTTGTTCGGTGTCTATAATTTACATTTGCTCCCTGCCTTTAAATAATTTTGTTAATACGCCCCTAAGTACATCCCTTTCCTGAAATTCGCATTGGGGTGTCAACTTGGGGGTCAATCAGAGTTAGGGGGCACAGGAAACCCCTTGAATTCTGAGGGAAGATGTCGAAATTTCTTTAAATTATTCCTTCATTCCAATGTTTTCCTACCTAAATATCTATTTATTAAGTTGCCCTCCTAATTTTTGATTAAAAATTAAGTCCCTTTCTACCCCCATTTTAAACTCACTTTTACCTCCTTTCCCTACTCCTTTATTAAACCTTAAAACGCCCCTCAATACAACCCTTTCTATTCCCGAAATTTGCATAGGGGTGTCATGTTAAAGGAGGAGGGGGGAATCAGGATATGAGGTTAGGGGGCACAGGAAACCCCTTGCATTCTAAAAGAGGATACCAAAATTTAAAATAAATACCAAGGGGTGAAAATCTGTTTCTACTCAAATGTTTATTAAAGTTGGTGCCCTCCCCTTGCACTCCCTTTTATTTTTTTCAAATTTATTTATAAGGTGTCTTTTTTTCATTTGTGCCCTCCCTTTAAAAAGTGTTGTTGATATTAAATGTTAAATTTTAACTCAAATGTCTATTTGAGGTGCCCCCTCTCTTTAAAGTTATCTTTTATTTTAATATTTTTCAACTGAAATATCTAATCAAGTTGCCCCCCCCCTGATTTTTTTTTTGAGGGGGGGATCCCACTGGATCCCACCAAGGACCCTAAGCCAGGCCCCTGGTTGCTCATCTGACTGTTATTAAATGCATAAAACCCTGAGCTTTCGGGGGCTCCGCCCCCTGGACCCCACAAGGGCCCTAAGGCGACCCCTGGATGCTCATCTGATCGTAATGTAATGCCTAAAACCCCTGAGCGTCTGGGGACCCCACTCCAATTAGTGACCTGCATGCCAGTGTCACAAATAAGGTATCAAAATATGCTCATCTGACCGTAGTTAAATGCCTAAAACCCTGTGAGCTTCCGGGGGCTCCGCCCCCTGGACCCCACCAGGGTCCCTAAGGCGGGCCCCTGGATGCTCATCTGACCGTCATTAAATGCCTAAAACCCCTGAGCTTCATGGGGCTCCGCCCCTTGACCCCCGCCGGAGCTTTGCCCCTGGACCCCACGCCAATATACGATCCACTTGCCTCGCTCACTTTGCTCTACCTGATCAAAAATACTTTAGCCCCCCCCCCTCCCACTTTGAAAAACGTTCCGCGGGGCCTGCATGTAACATGAGTGATGGTGAAGCGGATTTTTTTTGTCTGCCCCCCCAAACGTTTTTGCTCATTACGCCACTGCTCCCTCGTCCCTCGCATTTCGTCCCCCCCCCCCGGTCATGAAAATAAATCGCCGCCCCTGGTGTGTATTGTGTGTAATTGCTGCCTCTCAGCACGTAGTACAGCGCTAGAGGTAAATACGTATTAGCATTGACTCTCTATGCTTTGCTGGATTGGGAAAAGTAGCCCCCCTAAAAAAAATTATTTCCTAGCCTGCTTTCGATGTTTTCTTACATACGCCATTAGGGTCCATTTCAGAAAAGGTGCGATACGCCATTAGGGTCCATTTTGGAAAATGTGCGATACATACGCCATTATAGGGTCATTTCATAAAAGGCGCTATACGCCATTAGAGTCCATTTAAAAAAAGGTGCGATACGCCATTAGGGTCCATTTCAGAGGTTGATGGACACGGGTGGGTAGCACTTTTGTATGAGAGTGACCCCCTCCGGGATATCTAGACTGATAGAAATCGGTCATGCGTGATTTATTCATCACGATCTTGGTGTGATACGAAAGAAGAGGTGTCAGGCTTTCTTTCTTTCTCTCTCTCTCTCTTTCTCTCTCCATCTTTTTTTCTTCTACAAATCACTCTTTTCCCACTTTTCATTCACCGCGTGTCAGTGTGCTGAGGCCGGGAAAGAACAAAAAGATAGGGGTGTGATACTAAATTAGCAACGAAAGACGGATAGGCAAATATATATACCACTCTGTTGGTCACCACACTGAGAGTGTTTGAATTTCATTGTCAATATTTTAACAATTATTTCGGGTCAAGTTGCAATTTGCGCTTTCTTTTCACCACAGATAAAACTCCATAAATATACCGAGTGAAATAATATTGTCTTCAAAAGTCAAAATAAAAGGCTCCAAATATCACTCCCCTTCATAATTATGTACTACACATAATCTAATTTACTGTACTATTTGCCATGGCTTTGGAGAACAATAATATATTGGTGAATCAGGCGACACACTTTGACACAGACTCACTGTACACATGCAACAAATACGCCAAGAACAATATTGACAAATTAAAGTTAGTGCTCACATCGAGAAAAAAATGCTGGCTCTGAAGAACCAAACTATGATATAATACCTGTTTGTATCAAATGAAAGAAGAAAACAAAATCAAAGGACGACTGAAAGAGGAATATTTTATTTCAAAATTCGAACCTTCTTTAAATGCACTGTGAATTAGGTACAACTAAAAAGTACTCATGTTGTATAAGAAACAATTTTGTAACTGCCTAAGAAGTCTGCGGACGAAAGTACAACAATACGAAAAAAAGTTCTATAAAATTGTCTTTAAGAGAGAAAGAGAGGTTATTTCTAAAATGGAATAAAAGGGGCTGTGTGACTTTCAAGGAGTAAATTACAATTTCTATCGCTCGTGACGACTATTTTGAATTTTCTAAATTTTAAAAAAATTCAAGAACTTCCTGGGGCTCCGCCCCCTAGACTCCCGGCAAACCCTCTGCCCCTGCACCTCATCCGTAAAGATAGAAGTGGTTCCTAAGACAACCTTTTGTTGTTGGAGAGAGTGTGGTTTTAAGTAGTTTAAGCTTCTAACAACCACTCCCGTGGACTTTTTATTATTTACACAAGAATTCCTTGCTGTCTGCTGCCTCGAGGTCACTGGAGCGAAGAAAGGTAGCAATATATAGCACGAGTCCCAATTCAGTGAAGGATTGATCCTTTTTAACGAGTCTTTCCTCGGGTGTATACCGTGGTCGAAACTCCTCTTTTTCTAAGAAAATATTGCAGCTGCCTGAAGCTAAACTTGTGGAATGGCAAGTTGAAAGACATTTCCGGCCAAACAGAAATTCATATATAAACGCAGTTTCAATAGAAAAATATGAATGAAATTTAACGGCAAGAACCGACAGTCTAATACAAAACGCACAGATTCAAGATAGCGGTGTGGCAAAGCTTGACTAACCTAGTTACAGTAACCGCGCATTACGTAATCGCCGAAACTGGCCTTTGACACCCCCTTGAAAATTCCTGGATCCGCCGCTGAGAAATGTATAGTTTTACTCCTTTTTGTTGTTCGCAAAATTTGAAGTTTAAAATTCATAATCTGGTACTTTGCGACAAGTCGTGTGACGTTAACTTGGTCTCCCCATAGCAATTCATCCAAATAAAAAAATCCACGTAAGAGGCATTTTGAAAGTTTTAAGAAAATTCCATCAAATTCCATCAAATTACAGGAAATTCCAGGAAATTGGGTGTTCTTTTTCAGGAAACTCTATTTAAACGAGTGGAAGCACTGCATGGTGGCTCTGTTTAAAACAAAACAAACTGTAACAGTTCTCTTTGGATCAGATATAGGCCTGGCCTAAAACAAGCCTCATTATCTTCAGTATACAAGTGTCATTACTGTAAAAATTTAGGAGTAGATTGTCCAAGTCTGAAACAAAATTGAGCAGTGTTTGAGTCGTGTACGGCTTTCCAGCAATCTTATTGTACATCAGTGTTCTACTTAAGTGAAAAGAACGCACGCACGACTATAGGCCTACTGTATAGACAACGTATATGATATTGTTCATTTAGCATAATGGCGTCTACCGTGACGGTCGGCGGAATGATCAAGTCGAACAATTTGCGAGGTCTATCTCTGGAAGATTTTCAAACGAAAGCGAAGGAAATCATCGAAAAGGAGGGATGGGACTATTACGATTATGCAGCAGGACGCAAGTGGACGTACAATGATAGCTTTAAGGCATTTGACAGGTAATACCATTTGGTGTGACCCAGTTGTACTCGTTCGTTCGTGTCTCCTTAGATCAATTAAATTAAATTAAGTTCTTCCATCGCCCGATGGCTGCGATGGCCGTCTCATTTACAAGGGCGAAATGAGTTGTATGAGCGAGTATAATATATTTCTGGCAATGGAATTACACTTTCACTTCAGTAGAGATCGAGGGACCGACTAAAGCCCTGGTCACAACCCACCGTGCGTGTTTTAGTCCGTACGGTTTTTGGGGAGGCCACGGACGCCAGGTTTTTCTGAAAACGTAGGGAGGGAGTACCGGCAACGCACGTCACACGCACGGTGTAAGTACGTGGCCCGCACGCCACGCCTGGCCTAGTCCAGATTCAGTCCGTTCATTGTTTTTATTCTCCAATCCACACACCGATCCCACACACAGCGCGCTCCCTCCATTGATCGCGCTATCCCCAAATTTCCGTCCCCACGAACATCCAGACGTTTCTATAGTGTCGGGGGTCAAAAGTTCGCACTAATGTATGCTGACGTAGTGCCTTCGCTTATGCCCTAATGTATATGCATCAGTAACATCGTCGCGCTGTGTGTGTATTTTGTGTCTGTAGTTTAATCAGGGAGGTGAAAGAAAGGACGTGAAACTCTTGTAATTTATTCAAACGCATTCGTGAGTTCTAAAGCGTAACAATGGGATGTGTAACATTCCACTTGGCTTTGAAGTTCCATGCTCCGAACCGCGCTTCGACTGCGGGGACTTTCGGAAGCCAGGCACCAGTTTTACATTTATTACAAAATATTAAATTACCGGCAAAATTTCAGTGTAAATCAAAAACTTTATTTGGGGATTGTATTGGGAATAGTGCATCAAACAAATTTTCAAATTTAGTACTCCGTCCTTCCTATAATTTGTGTGCCAGAGTTGGTAAAGAAAAATTACATCCTGACAAAAACTCAATATTTTAGGATAATGCGCTAATTTGTGCATGTTTTAATGTCCCGTTATTTAATCCATGATTTACAATCTTTAATAACATTAAGTTTGCTAATGCGTGTTTTTTATATTTTTGAAGTTAAAAAAGGATGAAATTACACAAGTTTGCGTTCGCTTGTTCTACTCTTTACACATTCAACAATGGATGAGAAATCATTGAAAGGGACAGCGAACAGTTGCTGTGATACCATTTTTGATGTAGAATTCTAAATCCTGAAATTTCATGCGCTCGTTTATCTCACCACCTGGTCAACAGTTGCAGATTAGCGCATAACTTTTCGGCGGCGTGGAGCATGGGGTCAAAGGAGAGCGGATTGATTCCAGTCCTTCTCTACCACGTCCCTGGTTTAATTGTGTCAGGGACGTGATAGAGAAGGACTGGAATCAAGCCGCTCTCCTTTGACCCCATGCTCCAAGCCGCCGAAAAGTTATGCGCTCATCTCCAACTGTTGACCAGGTGGTGAGATAAAAGAGCGCATGAAATTTCAGGATTTAGAATTCCTACATCAGAAAATGGTATCACAGCAACTGTTCGCTGTCCCTTTCAATGATTTCTCATCCATTGTTGAATGTGTACAGAGTACAACAAGCGAACACAAACTTGTGTAATTTCACCTTTTTTTTTAACTTCAAAAATACAAAAAACACGCGAAAACACGCAATAGCAAACTTAATGTTGTTCAAGATTGTAAATCATGGATTAAATAACGGGACATTAAAACATGCACAAAATAGCGCATTATCCTAAAATATTGAGTTTTTGTCAGGATGTAATTTTTCTTTACCAACTCTGGCACACAAATTATAGGAAGGACGGAGTACTAAATTTGAAAATTTGTTTGATGCACTATTCCCAATACAATCCCCATTTAAAGTTTTTGATTTACACTGAAATTTTGCCGGTAATTTAATATTTTGTAATAAATGTAAAACTGGTGCCTGGCTTCCGAAAGTCCCCGCAGTCGAAGCGCGGTTCGGAGCATGGAACTTCAAAGCCAAGTGGAATGTTACATATCCCATTGTTACGCTTTAGAACTCACGAATGCGTTTGAATAAATTACAAGAGTTTCGCCTCCTTTCTTTCACCTCCCTGATTGTGTGTAGCCCTGCCTGAAACCCTACCGGCGTTGCCGCGATGGAAAACACTGGGTTTGAGCCACTTACTGGTGTTTGGGTCTAATACTACCAGGGAGTTGGGATCCCAACTTCCTGATCTCAACACATGCAAACTTTATTCTTCTCTAGATTCAATGAGATTCTGACTTAATGCCATTATCTCTCGTTGTTTTAGTAAACTAGCGGTTGAAATGATTTGTTAACTATGTTTTTTGTTAAAGCCTTTTAAAGGTATTTGTTTATTCAATTGATTTATATTATGATATGATCATAATGTATTTTGACTTATTCAACTCGGCTGACGCCTCGTTGAATATAGAACAACTCATGAAAATATTCGCACTGTTGAACTCATGAATAAGCATTCATTATGTGTATACTATACAATTCTATTTCGTTCATGGATCGTAATTAATCGTTGGAATGATGAGCCACAGCCAAATTTGATTTATATGTTTTTGTAGTACAGGGCAAACTTTCATATTTTCTTTGGGGCGTATTGAGCTAGTATTAGGAATTTTGACCACCAAGATTATCATCATTCTTACGTCTTTATTTTCCCGAAGGAACATGATGATCTGAACGGGGGGTCGGAATACTTTAGGGAAAGGGAGGGGAAAATAAGAACGAATATCTGTGGACGAAAGACATTCGCCGTTTCCCGAATCTTTTGGCTTACTATTTTATTTCCCTGTATAGAGAGTGAGCAAAGAGCGGCAATTAAAGAGAAAACGTCCATTTATATATCGCATACTCTCGTAATGTCTTTAAGTTCCAAATCCTTCTTCAGACTTAAAATATTTTAAGTATTTAACGAAAGTAGGCCTAACTTCTGCAAATAAATCTTTTAGGACTTAAAACTTCTCGCAAAATCTGATTGATCTGTAACAGACGATGTCACTTGTACGCGCGCACAGCCAAAAGTAAATCGTATTGGAGTATCCACTAGACTTGAATTTTAATAAAAAAATATAAAGTCTTATGATATTCTTTATTAAATCTGAAAGGTTTGTGCCCGATTCAAAAATCTCTTGAACTTAAAATAATTAACCCTTCGCACTTAGAAATAAGTCTTATAAATGAAGGGAGTATATTATGTGCATATTTATTTTGACGTTTGTAGAGTATTATTCATGTTAAAATTATAACGGACAAACCTAGTCTGTGAACAGTATTGTAAGTTTGGCCTTGTATGATTTCATTCATTTAGTCTATTATAAGGCAATATATCGAGTGGGAAGTGGTGAAAATAAGAATGAACAGAGATCTGCGGACAAAAGTGACGGGTGATGGATAAAGGAGAAAATGTAAATTATATTTTAACATTTATCCTGGACATGTTTATTTTGACGTTCGTACGTAGAGCATAATTCATGTTCCAATTAAAAGGCAGAATAAACCTAAATTGTGAATAATGATAATAATAATAATAACAATAATGATAATGGACGTTATATTCTACATCATTTATCTTAATGGTATTATATTTTTCTTTATTTAATTAATGTTGATTGACATGTTTTGATATGGGGGTTAAGTATCCATGTGTTTGTTGTAGTAAGCCAGTGACACGAAATCAAAAAGCTCTTCGGCATGTTCAAAGTGTGGGTAATGGGTTCACATCTGGGGCGGCGATTTCTTTTCATGACCGGTGGGGGGACGAAATGAGAGGGACGAGGGAGCATAGTAAACGAGAGGGGCCAGTGGTGTAATGAGCAAAAACGTTTGTGGGGGGGGGGGCAAAAAAAAATGCATCACAACCACTCTTACATGTTACATGCAGGTCCACTGAACGTTGTTCAAAGTGGGGGCGTGGGGCTAAATTATTTACGATCAGGTAGAGCAAAGCGAGCGAAGCAAGTGGAGCGTAAATTTGCGTGCTGTCTAGGGACAAAGCCCAGGCGGGGGTCAAGGGGCGAAGCCCGTTGAAGCTCAGGGGTTTTAGGCATTTAATTAATGAAGGTCGGATGAGCACTAAAGGGCCCGCCTTAGGGCTCCCGGTGGTGTCCAGGGGGCGGAGCCTATTTGAGCATCAGTTCTATCAGTTGAGCATATTGTGATACATTATTTGTGACACTGGTAGGTCACTCATTGGAGAGGGGTCCAGGAGGCTGAGCCCCCAGAAGCTCAGGGGTTTTCGGCATTTAATTACGGTCAAATGAGCAACCAGGGGCCCGCCTTACGGTCCCTGGTGCGGTCCAGGGAGCAGAGCCCCCAGGAGCTCAGGGAAAAATCATGCCATTTCAGCAACATATGTAAATCACTGGTATCAAATTAGAAATAAACCACGTTTAATTTTATTTAGGGGGAACTGCCCCAACCCCAAGCCCCCAACCCCCACCATCAGTATGCCAGTGAGAGGGGCGAAGGTGAAGGAAGTGAATATCCCCCAAAGAGCTATATTATAATAAGTCTTATTATATAGCTCTATATGCTACCCCTCACATGTTTTTTACGTTTATTTTTGTTTAAAAAAATTACATTCTCTAGCAAAACTATAGTATAAAAACAAGCAATATACTTTTTACTCACTTCACTTTTGCTTTGCGGGTATTTAATGTGTAGTCCGATGGGTTTGAAATATTAAGTAGGTAAATTTCAGCAAGTAGGAATTCTCAAAAGAGCAAGCGGAATGTTAATTTTTCGTAGCACTGATCTACTTCTATACTGAACTCTTAATCTTGTGAACTTACAGTGTAAACTGTGCTGACGTGATACCAACGGAATACAGATTTCTACAATATTTACTAGTACATTTTAAAGGATATTATGCGAGGGAGCTAGCGACCGAGCGAGAAGATTTTTGCATTTTTATTAGTTAACCCTGCACTCTTGGGCCATCCAGAGCCTAAAAGTGTGTTGCAGTCTTTAAACAGTATTGCTATACATTTTTGTGTGTGCACTTTTTCAAATTTTCCGGGGGGAGGGGGGTTAAACACCCTCTCAATGTTTCTGCCCCCCCTCCCCCCATGAAAAAGAAAGAAAAAAAACGAATTATGGAGGGAAATGAGAGGGCTAAAATAAGAAAAGAAAGAGAGAGAGAAAAGAAGTTTCCGGAATTCCCGCTTCAATAACTCTTGAAATGATGATTTCACATTTGGGAAACTGTGTAACACTTATCTTTGTGTTTTCTCCAAGTAATCTTATGCAGCGTGAGCTTTCGTGTATTATATTCTCAAATTATTTACTATATCTATATCTATACACTTGATGTTTTGTTCAACGGTGCCTTGCTATAACTAATACGCATTTTAACTAGGCGACTCTAGGTATTGGTGCTAATGTTATCGAGACCTCAGAAAGAGAGGAATGGCTATGTCTACTTTCAACGTTGAGAGTGTGTTATTTTATCAGGTGATTGGGTGCGCGACACGGAAACGGTACAGAGGCTGGACTACGCCTGGCCGTGAGCGGTTGCGTGCATCGTACGTTGCGCACGTGGTAAGTGCGTTGTACCTTCTTACAACGTGCTTACAACGTACGGTCTCCGTGCGGTTGCCACGTTATCGTACGGACGCCGTACTTACACGTGCTGCTCACGTACGGTGTCCTTACTCACTCGCACGTGCGATGAACTCGGTGAGTTTTCCGCCCGATGTCGGGGTATATATAGGACGACATTTCGATGTTCTCCAGAAGTCCCAGCTGCTGCTGCCTCATTCCACCGCATACTGCATAATGCAGTGCACACAACGTGCATTGTAAGTGCGGAGCACGTGCTTACCCGGTACGGTCCACGTGAGTTCTGCGTACGTGCTCTTTGGGCAGTTGAACTGGGGAAGTGGCGAGTAAGCACGGACCACGCACTTATCACGTGCGCCTTCCGTAGAGCAAGTGACCGTGGGAAACAAATTAACAAGACGCACGGAGTCAGTGCGTTGTGAATCGGTAGCCCGACCGCAGCCCGAACGCAGCGAAAGTTCCTCGTGCACTAAAAGTGCTACGGTGTGTCTGCGTGCTCCCGAATCCGTACGGAGGCGGTATACTCGCCACGTACGGATACCTAAATTTTGCCCACGTTTTTGTACGTAGACAGCACGCACTTGCAAGTACGGCGGGTTGTGACCACCGCATAACATGGCTAAATTCAATATACTTTTGGCTTATTTGTAAGAGCGTTAAATTGCCTATTTGCAATGTGTCCTTATGGTAATCCCGAAAAAGTCCCCGATTATATAATTCAGCTGATGAAATGTAGAGCTTAAAAGCACCACTTTACACCTAGAGTGGCAAATGAGGATTAATATTATAGTAATAATGACTGCTATGAGAGGCATAGTTGTTTTTATTGCTTAAGGGGAGGTTACATCGTGCCATCACCCCGAGGCATGCCGAGGGGTGATAGCACGATATGTTACCTCCCCTAGAGCCAAAAAAAAAACAACTATGCCTCGAATATTAAAGCAGTCATTATAACTTTTATATACTGAAAACAGGGTCATAGAATAACATTTTGGACGACTTACTGGTCAATCATGCCTGGTAATCAAGTTTGTTTACGCTTTCGGGGTTCATATAAAACTTGCACTGCACTGGTTAGCTTAGCTTAGTTTGCCATTGAGATTGCACGCATATCATGCAGTCTGAACGTGCATCGCGCGATCATGCCAAATTGGTAAATGAAATAAATTTCCAAATCGAGATTCAAACCTTTATTGCTTGTGATCATGTGAGGTGATACTAACAAAAAGAGGGGTCATATGAAAGAGCAGGTATATATATATATTTCCAAAGGGGCGTCACCTCGTCATTATATGTAGATTTAGGCCTAGCTACAATCGAGTTCGGCGGTCGTCTACGTCTGCGCTGTGTTTGAAGAACCAAATTAATCGCACAACAAATGTATGGAATGCCGCGCGCGCTCCGCACAAACTAAGTAAGCCAATGGGGATCGCAGGAGGATCAGGATGAGGGTAGAAACTTTTAACTAGGCCCTGTGGGCTATTGCTATGCCCTGTGAGTGGGGCATGGCTTGAAATCACGACTCCAATTTCGACCAATCAGATGGCTAGATTTTTAAAGTGAGGTATATAAATATATACATATTGCCAAAGGACGTTAGTGACCGAAAGGCATATGAACAATTTTTTTTCAAAGTGACGTCGTTATCTTTTGTTTGAATATTCACTTTCGTATAGTGCATATAAGGTTGTATTATTTTTACAATTTCTGAAATATAAGTCTAGATACAATGAATATCAATTGTGCTATGAAAACTGTCACTCTTTCAAATTATATCTTAATTAGAACCTGTAATGATACATGTATATCTCATAAGTCTAAAGTTAATAGCTCCAACTTGTGGTGATATGTCAGGCATGCACAACAACACAGGTATAGACCTACAGCTCTGTATAGATACTACAGTGGGAGTCTCATGTACTGATAAGTAAGTTCCAACTATTAAAGTTTCTTTTGAGCTTCTAACTCGATGTCAAGCATAATTATTACAGAACCCACTATTAGTCATTTCTGTATTGTTTAACTTGCACAAATCATAATTTTTTGTTCAACAAAACGAAATTACAAAATGTATTCACAATTGGTATTGGTTAAAATTCGCTGAAAGTGTATATATATTTGTATTTCTTGATTCTTTATATATTCATTCTAATTCTGCTATATTGTATATTGTATTTTTTCTCTTTTATTATCAGTGAAACATTATGACAATTCAGCCATCTGGTTGCAAAGATATCTTGAATTTTGAAACTTTAACATTTTGAAATTTAATAAACCGCTATATCACGTCATATTATGTCTCCTTTGCGTTTCTGTATTAGGTATATTATTCGTCCTCGTATAATGCGTGATGTCAGTAAGCGTGACCTTGCAACAACAGTACTCGGCCATTGCATCAGCATACCCGTTTGTGCTGCTCCCTCAGCGTTACAAATTTATGCTCATCCCGACGGGGAAAAGGAGTCAGCGAAAGGTAATAATGGCTTAAATGTTGATATATTACGAAGAGCTTAAAGGTAATACAAAGTTTTGGTATGGGGTCATGAATTTGGTTCAAATGAACATATTGGAAGCATATGCGATTTTACAATATTCAATGATCGTTGTCGCGGTTAAAATCGAGTCTAAAGTGATGAAATTGTAAATAATAGACTCTTTATGTTGTATAGCTCCCTCTCAAGGCTGATATTAATTGACTTTAGTTTCTTGACTACAATCGACCGATTTGCTATTCCCGTTTGGAAATTTATCAGAAATGTATCAGAACTGCATATTTTGAGATTTTCATGGTCGCAGAAGTGTTTTAGGTGCTAAATTTTCTAGTTCTTATAAAACATCCACAGGGGCATCCAAATATATCAAAATTTTAAAGAATTACTATCCATCCAATTTTCAAAATTTCCCAAAACATTGACACACTCAAAAAGCGTTGTAAGGTACTTGGATTTCGTTTTCCCTTTTATATGGGGAGGGATGTAGGCCTATAGGCCTACCCATGCAGACGAGAGAGTCGATTTTTAAGCACGAGGGTAGGATAGTTTGCACCCTGCATAGTCGGAATTTACTGTGTATACCGGATTGATTATAGTCTTCAAATGAATATGTTTCACCATCCCTTCCCCCGAAGATGAACTGATTGTTTTACGACAGATATTTCCATCAATTTTGCTTCGCCGTCAATTTCCTTAAGCCTTATCGCTGACTTCAGTCCTGAATCAAACGCATACCTTACCCTATTTCTAACCCTACATCTAACATTCACCCGATCGATGCCCGGCCTCACATCCACGCCCCCTCCTGTTGCGACGTCAATAACGACGTGTCCCACTCTTTTCCACCCCATCATATTTATTCTATAGAACTAAATCCTGATATTTTTTGGTGCCTTTCAGGTGTGAAGGAAGCAGGAAGTTTAATGATTCTATCATGTGAGGCTTCGACCACTATCGCAGACGTAGCAGGAGCGGCACCAGGAGGGCTGCAATGGATGCAGACCTACATCTTCAAGAATCGAAAGCACACCGAACATATCGTGAGGCAAGCGGAGAGGGCGGGCTTCACAGCAATCGTAATCACGGTTGATTCGCCACTGACTGTCAATTGGGATGATCTGGACGATAGCTTCCCTGCAGAGGGACATTACAAAACTGATCCAAAGTACAGGTAAACTGTCCAAATCACATCCGATCTACATCATAAAAATACAGTTACTCTTTATTGTAAAGTGTACATGATAATGTATGCTCATCTCAGCCCCTCCCCCCAAAAGTGGACATTCTTTATTGCTCCTGATTTTCATATAAACAATCAATGAAATAATTATGATAAAAATATATATCTAATTAATGTAGGAAAATTAATACTTTACCATACATGTTAATTAAGTATTGCACATGTGAATATAATTAATAGTTGCTAGGTAGGACAAACATTATGGCTTGTCCTAGCAACAAGAAAGTATGGAAATCGCATTCTGACTGTTGAAATACAATTATTCGTAATAATTTGTAACGAGGCACTTAACAAATATTTGTTTATTAAGTTTAATTAAATTACGAAAATGGGCTATTGAGATCAAGATTTGATCTTTCTTGCTTGGATGGGCATAATCATTCAACCTTTAGAAGGTCTGATTTAATAAAAAAAAATAGCAAAAGAAAGAGCAAGCAGCCATTCAAATGTTTTTTGCTTCATGACTGTATATAATATTATTAGGCCTAAGGCTGAATTTTGTCACATTTTGACACATTTTGACACATTTTGCCACAAAAAAATCGAGAACAAGTACAGGTTAGAAGATTTAGTCGGAAAATCTGGCCATGGCCATTGATCTCCCATAAGTTCACACTTCCGAGGCCATGGCTCCGATAAATGCAAACATTTTATTATTTAGCCGAGCGGCCCTGATAAGGCGCTCTGACATTCAACGATTTTTTTTCCTACCGGGTACCCATTTACCATCACCCGGGTACCCATTTGCCATCACCCGGGTGGAGAGTGGCGATTGCAGATTGTATCTTGCCAAAGGATATAAGTGCCGCGGCGGGACTCGAACTGCGAACCATTTAATCCACGGTCCTGTGACGTATCCACTAGACCACGACACCTCTATATATAACCATGTGACTTGCTTGTGCGTTGCGTCTACCATCATGTTCACAAAGACTTTCTAAAAATCAGCTCAAGGGTTATTTTATTACCCATGTGTATATCCTGTAGAAATCATGTTCGAATTGCGTAATGCGCCATTGTAATATTCGCACATTGATACTAATAACCGTTTTTTATAAAGCGCTTTACCAGTTACTACCAACCAAATCGTTGACAGTATTATCATTACCCCGGTCACTGGATTCAATTACTATTCTGCACATTATAGTGCACATTCTCCACTCCCTTGGGAGCATTCCAGCTAGTTGCCTTTTTACGGGCGCGCACATGTCTATCCAATCACACTGACCTTTGCATCCTACCGGGTACCCATTTAGCAGGGGGTGAAACGAATTGAATTAAATTGAAATGAATTGAATTTATTGATTCATCCGTCATACAACATAAATTCTTTTTCCACAGGTTTGAAAATAACAAAGTTTACGTCACAGCAGAATTATACCAAACTTGTACAAGTGTACAAGGACAAATATACACTGTGTCAATGTAGATAACATGCATTGTTTAAGGACATTTCAATCAATGGAAGAGGCTATTGATTTGCCGTAGGTTGATTATTTGTTTGTGTCTTTTGAAAGTCGTTGCGATCGTGTTTATCGTGGTTTTAGGTGTATAAATTTGGACATCGATCTTCCAGAAGTTCATGCCGCCAAAGCGTCGGGGGACACCAACCTCGTCATGAGATATCTTCCAGAACAACATAACTCACCGATCACATGGGACGATTTCAAATGGCTAAAATCGATAACATCATTGCCAGTCGTCTGCAAGGGAATCCTCACAGGTAAATTAAGGAAAATTTCTGTTCAGATGTATAAAGATTTCCCGCCATTGTCAACGGCGATGGTTTAGCCCTATAACACTCTTACTCCTATTACTTCTATTACTACTACTACTACTACTACTACTACTACTACTACTACTACTACTACTAGTAGTACTACTACTACTACTAGTAGTACTACTACTACTCCTTCTTCAACTACTACTATTATTACTACTACTACTACTACTACTACTACTACTACTACTACTACTACTACTACTACTACTACTACTACTAGTGTACTACTACTACTACTACTAAATGAAACTAATGATGATGATAATATCAACATTAATGATAATAACCATTAGACTTGCTTGTGTGTTGCGACTATCATCGTCACAAAGACTTTCGAAAAATCAGCTTTGCATAATCTAAACAAAGTGCTTAATTATGATAATAATTGCAATAATACAAATTATAAAAAATGAGGATAATATGCCTAATGATAGTAATTGTAATAATGATAATAATAATGAAGATGGTGGGAGTAATGATAATGGTAATAATGATAACATTAATAATAATTATGTGTGATAGATTGAATAATGTAGAGTAATGTCTAGCCCAAAGATCGTAGTGCTCGAATCCTCGACCTGTGCATATCCAGTAAAGACCACGATACCTGTACACCTCAGTACAACCCTTTTCATACGTTATGTATTCATATATTTTGTTATGCTCATGGCGCTCCGCATTCTACATGTATGCTCAATCTTGAGTTTCAGCGATTCCCTTAATTTATTGTTAAAATCCATGCTTGTAAAATGGTAGAATGTCAGCAAGATGTTTGAAGCCTTTGACTAAATTAAATTTCTGCTATGAAAAGGACAGAGATGACAATAGATTATTCCAACATACGGTATTAATGTATTCTTTCAGCTGAGGGAGCTAGGGAGGCTGCAGACGCCGGAGCAGCGGGCATAATTGTGTCAGCGCATGGTGGAAGACAGCTTGATGGTGCACCAGCTCCAGTAATATTCTTTCTTACACTGGCTTTTCCAATGGCGGGGGCACAGAGTGGTTCGGCATTGTTATACTTTGATTGCTCCCGGTGAAATTTGAAATACTTTTTTTGAAGAAAAAAAAAGATATTAGATATACCTATGCTTCTTTAACATATATTATCAAAACGTTTGTTATTGATTTGATTTAATTTGATTTGATTTGGTTGGATTTGATTTGATTTGCTTGTTTGTTTTGTTTTGTTTTGTTTCCTTCCCCCCTTTCCCCTTGTTTCGTTTGTTTTGTTTTGCTTTGTTTTGTTTTTGTTTTCTGTTTCGGATCGGAGGGGGAGCGCCCCCTCCACCCAAAGAAAAAAATAACAGGATACACCATTGAATGTGAAATGCCAATTAACAATGTAAAAAAATGAATTAATGATAGAGCTCACATGGCCTTATCTTGTCAGTATTATTTTATTATAAATTTGTCTTCAAAGATTGATGCGTTAGCTGAAGTCGTAGACGCCGTTAGAGGTAGCAATGTGGAGGTATACTTAGACGGTGGTGTTAGGTCAGGCAACGATGTCTTCAAGGCATTAGGGAGAGGGGCGAGGGCGGTCTTCATTGGTAGACCAATCCTCTGGGGTCTTGCTTGTGGTGTAAGTATTAAACAGAAGGCCATCTTATAAGAGGGATTAAACATTTTGTGTGTGTAGAAAGTGTATATCAATACGGCTTATGCCGAAAGGGTGGGTAGCGTCGCGTCGCGTTGACTTGAACGCGACCATTCGTCCAAAGCCCCCCAGGTTTTGCTGAAAGGGTGTATTTAAAAAAAAAAAAAAAAAAAATGCCAGAGGAAATAATGCCAGAGGTAAAAATGCCAGTGGAAAAAATGCCAGTGGAAAAAATGCCAGAGGTAAAAATGCCAGAGGTAAAAATGCCAGAGGAAAAAAACGCAAGAGGAAAATATTACAGTGTAAAAGACTGCAAATCTATTTTTTTCTCATCAAGATTATGGTACATGCCCCCCCCCCCGAAAAAAAGCTTTCCTTTGCCCAGGATAAAAATTATTTCGTAGACAGACTTTTTATTCACATACACTATACATTTTATGATTCATCTTCGATTGAGAGGGAGGGAGGGGGGGGGGCGAAGGGAGGGGGCATTATTTTCCTGATTCACTGGTGAGAGAGCCAAAAGGCCCACATTGACATGCCCAGAGTGTAAAGAGTGGGGGCAATGGTTGCAGGCGGCTGCAGAAAATATTTTTCAATCAACACCCCAAGAAGTTTTTGTGGTTCGTAGCCATGAATACATAGTGTATACAAATACAAAGTCCGTTTACAAAACCAAGTTTTATCCTGGGCAAATTAAAGCTTTTTAATCGTTTGAAGCCATGAATGTTTTTTTTTTTGGGGGCATGTACCATAATCTTGAGAAAAAAAAAGAGATTTGCAGTCTTTTACACTGTTATATTTCCTCTGGGATTTTTTCCTCTGGCATTTTTACTTCTGGCATTTTTACCACTGGCATTTTTACCGCTGGCATAATTTTGTTAACACACCCTTTTGGCAAAACCGGGGACTTTGGATGAATGGTCGCGTTCCAGTCAACGCGACGCGACGCGACACTCCCAACGCACCCTTTCAGCAAAACCGGGGTTTGGACGAATGGTCGCGTTCAAGTCAACGCGACGCGACGCGACGCTACCCACTCTTTCGGCATAAGCCTATCAATACAGCACCAATATATTTTATTTTTCATCTCATTCTTAAAAATAATAATTTTAACCGGTGTTTTAGAAGAGGTGTACATTGTTATTCTTATTTTGTTTGTGCGTATGTGTTAGATAAATCTTCTATTTCGATCGCAAGTTTGATATGTTAAAGAGCGCCAGCATATTATAGTCCTATGCTTAGGCGGGAAAAAATAACATTTGGACAATAAAATCCTGGAAAGTTTAACTTTCTTTCTCGCAATCGTTCCTTTCTTAACGAACTGTTTGTTTTTCATTTGCACTATAATTTAGGCTTATCTTTTGGAGAGTCATTCTGCATTTTTTTTAAATCTCTGTGTTTCATTGAAGCACATCATGAAATATTATGCAAGTTTTGACATACTATTTTTAGTGGAATCCATGTGTAATTATTCAATGATAAACCGGGCTTGGTGTTTTAAACGTTTTTGCAACCGTAGCGGAAAATCCATGATCAGTATTGGAGGATTTTAAGTCCTTGGTCTCACCTCGAGGCATGATGGTCTCAGCCTGAGCTGTGTTTTTCTTTACAAGCAGTGGACACAAAGATAAATCACATGTCCCTCTCGGAGAGGTGATAGAATAAGTAATACGGGCTCAAATATGTATTTCATTTCTAAAAGTAGGCTTACATCCTGGGCCCCGTATTACAAAGAGTTGATATCAATCGCAACCATGTACATAAGAGATAGGAGACTGCAAACTTGCGATCGATTGGAGGACATACGATTGATTTGGATCAATCGTAACTCTTTGTAAGACGGGGCCCTGGTCTCTATAATAAGAGTTTAGCTGGTTCCCTACATTAACATTGTATTTTCTTGATAATACTGCTGTACTTTCCTGTTATTAATTATTGATTTTTCTTCAATAAAGATTTGACATCATATTTCGCCTATTCATTCTGAAACCTGCATTGATTTTTGATTTATCATTACTTGTATATTGATTACTTATAATTATACTAGCGAAATTCAACTTTTCATGTGTAAACCTTGATTCTTACATGTACCTGATGGTAATCGAAAAATGGTGGATTTTATTTCAATAAATTGAATTTTACTTGATTTTCATTTTTACTTTATTTACAGGGTGCTGATGGTGTCAAGAGGATCCTTACCATGTTAGGCAATGAGCTTAGTGACGTCATGGCTCTTTCGGGTAAGATATCAAATCTCATGAATATTCATGTTGAGTTTAGGTTTCATCCTTGCGTCCTACTTCCGAGAGTCGGACACCACTTCGCCCCATTATGTTGCTTTATGCCAGACGCACATGAGGTGTCATGTCATTTGCGTTACTAGGGACTTTTAGATTTGCACGTCGACGTAGTGGACTGCAACGTGCAGTGGCGGATCCAGGGGGGCCCGGGGGGCCCGGGCCTCTCCCCTAGCAAAAAAACAGGTAAAAACACCCTTTTTTGAAAAAAAGAAGTTGGGCCCCTCCTCTGGCGCCAAAGGGGTAGCGGTGGAAAAAATAACCCTTCCCGTAGGGGAAAAAAATTTTCGGGTGCCAAAAAAATCGTGCTCACTACCCCTAGCGCCCAAGGGTGGGGTGGCGGTGGAAAAAATTACCCTTCCCGGTGGGAAATTTTTTTTTCGGGTGCCAATCGCACGAAGTGGGCCCCTTTTTAGGCCCCCTCCCTTGCCGCCGGTTGGATCCGCCCCTGGCAACGTGTGCCATTCTTTCAAGGCACTGGCCCGTGCCCGGCAGTGCCTTAAAAGGACGTCACATTACCTTAAAAGGATGTCACCGTGGCAGTCCACGTTCTCGTCGTGTACAATCTAAAATTTTGAAGAATTTTAGGTTGTTTTTAAATTTATGTTTCTAACTGAAATGAATTAATAGGCAGGTTTAGAACGGGGAAAAAACACGATGTAGATCCCTAGCCGTATTCAGAGGACTGACATTTGATTTCTAGTTTCCTATTTCGTGTATAACGATTCTCATACTTATACACAAATCAGTCACAGATGTCTGAACTATTCAAATAATAAAAATAAATGTTTGGCTTTTCCGTCCATATATATATATATATATATATAATACATATGTATTTAAGTTCTATTTTAGTTTGAATTTGAATTTAAAACGATATCATGGATGTATAGTGACTCTTGACGACAAAACTCCATGTGCATTTTTCTTAGACATCATGATCTGTCTTTTTTTCCCCAGGATGCTGTAGTATACGAGACATCCCGTCAGACATGATCGTACACAAGTCTTACTATGCAAGCAAAGAATATGTCGGAAAAGCCTCCAAGCTTTGCCCGAATTGTAATTGCAAACTCTGACAATATTATTCAATACATTCATTCTTTTCAATAAATTCTTTCCATAGTAGGCTATAGTACTTAACGGGGAAACTCAGGGAGGGAGGGGGCGTTCATCTTTGATATTTTGTGTGTTTTTTAAATGATATGTAGAATATCGTTTCATTCTTTGTGAAAAAATGGCTGAAATTGGCCGTTTCGTTGCATCACGTTAGAACAAATTCCGTAATTTTTTACACAAACCACTATAATATGTAATATGTAATGTCAAAGAAATCTATTGCTTTTCAGATTTTCGCACCTTTAAAGATAATATGTCTCATTTGCAGCCAACATCAAATTCTGTAGAACATTGCAGGAATCATGAATATGTCATGTATGTCCTATCTGTGAAATTTAAACGTTAGCAGCGTCCTAGTATTCAAATTATGCAAGGAAACCTGTTTAATTTCTAGACTTCACTGTCAGACACTATTGAGTGACTGACTGACTTCTTTTGTTCTTTGGTAATAAAATACATAAAAATGAGCTGTAACAGGTACATGCAGCATTTGTCTACATCAATGACCCACTTCTTGTCATGGCCAACATTAAACTGATTGAATCTTTGCGCAGCACAAAACATACGACCATTCGGTACAAGGGTCTGAAAATCAGACTATTTACATAATGATTGTAATCACTTATGTCGTTTCGACAACTAATCGTCGTTATTTTCCAACATAAAGACATTTTCCTGCCCTTTCGTTTTGAAGGAAGTTCTATATGAGTATTATCTTTCAAATGCCATTGGAATTTAACCTTTTCATTTTGTTGGCCTGCAAATGGGACATAGTAAGTTTAAAGGAGAAATAAATAAAACTCGAAGAACTATCAATGATGTTCTTCAGTGAAGGAAATGTCAGAAAAAAATAGTGATTCTAAAGAAATTGCTGAGAAGTTTAACTATCATTTTAAAGATCATTGGTCACAATTTAGCTTGTATGAGCAGGAACGTAAAAATGTTTATTGTATATTTTATTTGAATAGTAATTTTACTCATATGGCATATTTATTGCCTATCACTGAAAAAGAAATATTTAACAATGCTTTGTCTTTCCGCACAAATGGGAAAACTCCTTGTTTTGACTTTATTGTTTTGTAATGATTTCGAGTGAAGAAGGTGATTCATGTCATGTCTAAATAGTTGTGCAATATCTTCAACTTAGGTTTGAACAAGGTTTTGAACATGTAGACCTGAATTTCTTTGCCAAGATAATTACTATATATATGTATAAGAAAGGACCAAATACATATTTTCAAATTGACCCATTTCGTTACTCCAACTCTTCTAGAAGAAAAAGATCTTTGATCTATACCAGACAAAATCTTCTTGATAAACATAGTATTTTTTTTAATAAGCAGTTTGGCTTTAGTGCCAGATATTCCACTGATCATGCTATTTTGTGTTTTTTTAATGGAAATTTCAAAGGCACTTGAAAACAAAGAAATCATTATTTGTATATTCTTAAACTGTAAAAAAGCTTTCGACTCACGATATTCTCTTCTCAAAACTTAAATTCAACGGCATGTCTTTATGTATTCATATTTTCATTCACCTTTACCGGATTTATTTTTTGGTTATATCTTTCAGAGCGACAAATATATTCATAGATATAATACCAGGATTCCAACAGACACTCGTGTAGTTTATGGCCATTATTCCTTTTCAAATAATATCTTCTAATGCAAAGGACCCACTACCTGGAACAAACTACCCCAAACCTAAACAGTGTGCATTCTTAAACAGTTTTAGGCATAATCTAAAACTTCACCCGATTCATTGATCCGTTCATTCGTTCATTCATTCTAGTAACCGCCCTTTTATGTTTGTAATTATCACTGCATTATTTTTTTCTCGTCATTTTTGGGGTGTTAGTTTCTATTTTGTGTAGGATCATGTACCTATAAGGATTTATAACTTTTGATGATCAAACCACTTCATAATTTCCTTTGCTGCATTTGTCTTTGTTATTGTCTTGAATAATTTTTATGAAATTCTTTGAATTGGCATGTTTTTTGTTTTTCATGAAATTTGAGCATACATTAAATTCCAATCAATTCAATTTACAACCTCCAAATACTACATCCAGAGAGAGAGAGAGAGAGAGAGAGAGGGGGGGGTCCTTGACTTCGTCTTGCATGACCGATTTTGTTATGTAATGTTTCTATAGCGATGCGACGCAATCGAACGTTCAGTAAACAAACAACTGAATAGAGCACTTTCCCCAAAGCCTGCAGGTCTTTTTTGAGCACGTATTGGCTGATTCTGCTCGGATATGCAGGAGTAGTGTAAGCTCCTATTAGAATGTCTTTTATTTTCATTTAAGACGAGGGGATGCTTTCAATAGTCTTGAATGCATGGGAATAATCTTTGTCGACAGGCGCAGCTAACCGACGACTAATGTCAGCTACCCCCTCTCTTTTTTTACCACACCACCTTCACTGCCTCCCCCCAAGCTCCCCGATAGACATCATCTCCAGGACCCTATTCTTATTCTCTTTAAATTTCCTGCCTGACTCGGGATGGCTCCTTCCCACAAACTCTCCAGTAGGTAGCAATATAGTGAAACGCCCTTACTGCCCCCATCAACCACACCCCCTCAACTACATATTCTCATTACGGAACTGGAGACTACAGAGAGAGAGAGAGAGAGGGGAGAAAGAGAATGAGAGATGAGAGAGAATTATGAGGCAGAAAGAGAGAGAGTGTATGATCTTTTTTATGAGTTTAACATTGTATATAACTTAATTTTTGGGCAAAACTTGTCTGAAAAGTGGAAGAAAATTATGCAAGTAGAGGCGTTTTTTGGTCTTTGCAACAATGAAAACCTAGGAGCTTCCACGCGGAGCTCGCCTCTCTCCCCTGTGACCTAAAACTTTGTTTCAGCCCCTCATCACAAAATCTAGTCCAGATTCTGACCGTTTAAAAAAATATATTTTGTCTATTCTTCAATCATCTTTGTCCTCCTCCCTTACACACGTCCCGCACAGATTGCGCGACTCCCGAAAATACACCCGTCGAGGTACCTGGTAAGATTGAAAGGCAAGGACTTTCTCCGTTTTGGCGTTGAGGGTGTGTTATTTTCTCAGCTGATTGGGCGCGCGACACGAAAACAGTCAGGGTAGTGGACTGCACACAATCCTACTATACACGTGCCCACGAGATAACAGAACTTTCACTATACTCGGTGACTTTAATTGTAATTACCGGTATATGCCGAATCAAGCTCACCCTAGCGTTAAAAAGCTAGACTACTATACACAAAGCAATACGGATTTAATCAACTGATTAACACTCCGATTCTAGTTACTAACAGCACGATTACAATTTTGATCTTATATTTGTTTCTATTTGTTTCTATTTGCAAGGATAATTTCAAACCAAAGCTACGGGACTCCATCTTGTGAATTGTTTTATACTCTGAAATGGATACCAGTTGTGAACGGGTTTTAATTCCAACGTGCTATGTACTACGATATACAGGTGCACACGTAACTTGGCACCATCCTATTTGCAAGAAGGTTTAATTAACGCAAGTGACATTCATCAGTATCGTACGAGGCAGGCAGTTGAAGCTAGGTTTACTTTCTGAGCCGAAGTATAAATCAGAATAATAAAGCACCCTTTAGTCTTTAATAATATTGAATTGATTTGACAAAATGTATTGATAAATATTCAAAGTCACATCTGAAAGCTGACACATCTTGAATTTACAAATAGAACTGCAACATATAAAAAACATGAGTGCAAATAGTACAATGTAAAATAGGGAAAAATGAAATATAAAAGTCATTCACTAGTAAAATCGAAATGATAAAATAAATAAAAAGAAGAAGAAGAAACAGATGAAGGAACCAAGTAATAAAGGAATTGTTCACATACATTTTACAAGCAAATTTTGAAAATACATAGAAAATAATATTGCAAATTGTAAAAAAGCACACACACCAGATGATAATCAGGTTACATAGACCACTGTGTTTTAAATAATTCAAGAAAAACAAAAATAGAACAAACATCATAAAACATAATTCATACAAAAAAAATCAATGGAGAGAAGTAATTGCATATAATTTGTGATCGATAAACTATAACGTATAAGCCCTTTTTTGTGGCTAGTAAAATAAGAGTTTATTATTAATAGTAAAAACAAGTACAAGTGAAAATTCAGTAATGAAACCGTTTCTGATCAGTGTAACATAATCTTGATAACTTTCTGATTATATCCTTATCAGTAATGCATTAAAAAGATTTCTATTTACAGTTTGTATAAAAACAGGCTGCTATATTATAATTATACATGTTGTTAAGAATAATAAAACAATGGACAGATCTTTGAAAATGGCAAGCAAAGTGAACACTTTGAAATATTATGTTAAAACGATCTTGAAACACCCGTTCCGAATGAACAAAATGCCGAAAGGATTCTATTCCATCTCATGACTGAATTCTCACTTTCATTTCTAATTATATTCCAACGTATCTCTCCTGTGTTAATCCCATGATGCGTTTACAATACACCTGTATATGCAGTATTCATATCCTTCCTCATATTTGATGGACTTCATAGCTTCATAGTTCTCATAATGTAGCATGGCATGAAGCTTTTCATATTGAACCAATGACATCATTCATTAACAGTATGAAAGATATTGATATGTCCATTAGTGACACCACACATGATTATATAGTTAATCAATCCACTCACTTATTATGTTATTTATAATCCCTTTCTTCCTCTACAGTCTAGACTGTCACATTTCTACCTCTATATCGTTGTTCATTAGTCTCCTTTGTGCCTCGTCTCTCCCTCCCTCTCTCTCTGTCTCTCTGTCTTTCTCTCATTCATATTATTGTATGACTATAGTATGTAGGCCTATTGTCATTTTACTTTGCAAACTCCATGTAATTCAGCCCTTGTGCTTCCATGTGGAATATTTAAAATAAATACCAATACCAACCCCAGCTTAATCCGAGCTCATTTCGAGCTCATCCCGATTCCGACTTCATCCCGATCTCCTTCCGGGCTCATTCCAAGATTATCCCGAGCTTACTCCGGGGTTATCCCGAGGTCATCCCGATTTCATCCCGAGCTTTCCCGAGTTTGTTATTTCACTGTAGAGCTCCACTTATCATTCGTCACACAATCCCGAGTCTTCTCTTCTGATCATGGAATTTCTCTTTGACCAATTCGTAAAAGCTGTATTCCAGTTTCATGTGTTCCTTCATGATTCGTGATACTTCTGGGGAAGGTTTGATTTTGTGCTTGGTTACTGTTGTGGTGAGGTTCCTCTTCAACTTGTCTCCGATAGCTGAAACGAAAAGCAAGATACGAATAAATATATTTCTTACAGTAAAAAGAATATAATTTAGTTTATCAAGGTAAGGACGTTCCTCAGTACTATTCGTGCGCACCTTAGCTGCGCAGGGCCAGCTGGGGATGTATCCAACATGCACAGCTCCTGGTATTGTCCATAGTATACAAATAATGACTGCTTTTATGGGCACGGTTCCAAATATTACCCAAGGTGAATTCGAAACTGTACTGTGACCCGATACGAGTTCGAAGGCAGAGTGCAGTCTCGAGATAACCGAGGTATAGTTTTAACCGTGAACCGAAAAATAATCAGTATTTTTTGTTATAATAATATATACCGTATCCCCAGTGTGTATTCTAAAAAGGAGATATCTTAACAACATATGCCTGACAAAATGAATTAATTTGTAGAGTCTAGTGAAATTTACCCATCTAAGATCATTGCGCGTACATTCTGTCCTTGCATTGTACGCGCATATAGGACTATGCCCGGTCAATATTTGTCGATATACTGCTCAGCAGTCAGTAGCGAATATCTTGCCTGCAGTTTTGACCAATCAGAGGCCTAGAATTTTCATAAGAGGTATATCATATTTTATACATGATTTGCTGACCCTGCGCAGCTAAGGTGCATGCGCATGAAGATTACTGTGGAACGTCTTTATTATCAGGTATAATACAATCCATCTTGAAGTCGTCAACATTATAAGCTACCCTAGATTTGTGGAAATTATGGAAACATGTCTTACATAATGATTGGTAAATCTCCAGTGCACCTTTGAAGAAAGATGGCAGGACTCTCTCAAACACCCGGAAGGTATCCTCAAGCTCTTCCAGGATACCCGTGACGATGTAATACTTGTTGAGATTCTCTACAGCTTTCTGGAACGCCCAAGGTCTGTCTTTCCTGAAAGAGGCAACCAAGAGTTAAAATATGATGATGCCGATCAAGATACTGTGATACTGTGGGCATTTATATAGACATACTCTCGACAGTTTCTGTGTACATGGCGTCGCAGTTTGCGCGCACACACACCGGACTTGCTGGAATTACCAAAGAGATATCACATGCGTGTGCAATCTTGCACGTACCGAAACACGTGGCACTAAGCTAGGCCACTAGGAAATCAACTCCCGGAACTTGCTGCGAGAGATCGGAGAGCGTTAATTCATCAGATACTGAATTTATTTGATTATGAATTTCGAAGTTGATGGTGGATTTCATGCGAACAATGTAAGACCTGTGTGGATGAGCATGACTATAGATCATGATATTACTATTATTTTTATAATAAACCCAGCACATAATAATTCTACTTAATATTTACAAGTCTTAAATTCAATGTTTTTACAGGCTTCACAATCTATGAGGAATGATCTATATGGTCAACTTACGTGCAATTCTTGTCTTGGCCGCAAAAGTAGGGGATGATGTAGAACGCTTTGGGTCCTAAACACTCTTGGCTTCCAGACAAAACACACTCGTCAAACGTCTGAAAAATAAGGAGACATTCTAATGATCTGAGAGCGTTGAACACTGTACATTGATAATTGGTGTGAGCTTTTTAATATAATTATTGCACTTAGCTGATACAACATATTGGCATTCATATTCTCCCTCACTCTCCATAATGCAGTTTCCAATGCACTTCCACACACGGCAATGTGTGGGAAGTTTTGTTATTGTTGTTGTTTTTTAATTTTTGTTATTGGCTTGGTTTTTGTTTTCGAAATGTTTTAAAGCAAAAGCTTTGTGTTGTCGATGTGTTAGGCATTCAATATATTTCACCCTTCGGACGGTCTCTGATGTGGAATATGAATTGAAGTAAGTGGACGAAAAAACTACCCGCCCAATGAATGGTGAAACGGGGGGGAGGAGAACATAATATGAGAGAAAAGGAGGGAGAGAGAGAGAGAGGGGAAGGAGAACGTGAAAAGATTATACAACCACTTCCAACAACGCCCCCCATCCATTGTCTCGTTAATAGCATTTCATCCGATCCATATAATGACACCGTTCCCCCAAGCCACCACTAATTATATCCAAGCTAACATCTTTCTCAAGCATTTTGAATAAAACTGAAAGGAAATGTCACCTGATATTGATATTTTCCTTTGATATGTCCTGTGCTACGTTCATCTCCAAACCTGCTGTAGTAGTATTGTGACACCATCCGATCCAATGGATCTCGAATGATGTTGATATACAGTGGTTGCGGCATTTGGTGTCTAAGAGAATGGTTAAAAAAATATCTGTAAAACTAAAAATTATGTCAGGGAAAACTGTTGAATAAATATGAAAAACCTATGTTTAATGGCATGATTTGCAATAAAATGTGACAAGAAAACAAAATTCATAATAATGTGTTTCCGAAAGTGAGAGAGTTATAAACTGTTTATCTAAAGGAGAAAAAAAAATCAGAAAATGAATCAATGATGCAAATTTTAAACACACACACACACACACAAAATGATGAGTTGATTGCCATCTGTTGGAAAGATTTAAACACTGAGAAAAATGGTCACCGAAGGCGATGGGTTGATAACAAAATTGTCAGTATTCCTGGGTATGCCTCACACGACTTATCTTCAGTTGCGGAGCTAATTGTTAATCATAAAAAAGGGGGCGGACGAGGGTGGGGGGGGGGCAAATATATCAAGAATTCATTTAGGATAAAGCATTAATTACTGAAGAAAGGCGATGAAGATATCAAGAAGTGAGGATGTAAAAGAAAGAAAGAAAAAAAATCGTTTACCTCTGTAAAATTGAAATCTAGTATTTACCTTGTATAGTCGATAAAATGAACGTGCCTCTGGAACATATTTGGCCTCTTAAGACTGCTTGTAACTTTGACCAACTGTTCCTATGATTATTAAACAAGACACGGTGTATTTCATGAAGTATGTTAATGCTTGTTTGTGTCTTACTCCGAGCCCTGTGGAAGAGCAGTATTGTTTAACATCTTTTGTATGTATTTTCTATTTTGATTTATTTTTATTGTTACATGAATTTGATAATTTTATATTTGTTATAACTGAACTGGCTGCTCTGATTAAAGTTGAGAAATAAATAAATAAATCACAAATAGAATTCTGAATGTCAATCCCATTCGATGACTGAGTACCCCCCCCCCTCACGTCCTCGTGTCGAAAACTATACGACCCTACTACGACAATAGTACATACAAGCCTGAATTTGAATAGAAATGAATGAGGATCAAAACAGTAATACATTTCTTTTCTTATTGATCTATTTTCAATAAATGGGGTGATTGAGCCTTTTCAACAGGAATTGGCTTTTAAAAGGGTGTACAAAAAATTTAAAAACTGTCACAAATCAATATCTTTCTACAAACAAGAGATCAAAGGAAAAAACAAACACACGAAAAATGAAATAATACTAGTACATACAAATACTATACAAGTTAAAAGTAATGAATATGTGATAATCAAAAATCAAAGATGGACTTTCAAGATATTGTAACTCTCTACAGTGGGTTAAAGGGTCTAATTCTCGGCTAAAACTCGTGTAATGTCAGACCGGTCCGGTCTGACGGAGCTGATAGGCTGGAGCCAATAGGTATTCTCTCTTACCATTGTTATACAGGGTGGCCCAATAAAACGGACTAGCCTATTTCCAATAATGCGAGGTAAATTCCACTGGTACCAGTGCATGTGGAATCTTTTTAGAAGAATAATGATTTCACCAAATTTCAAAAAAGTGATAGAGTAACTTTTTTTCTTCTTCTTCTTCTAGACACATTTTTTGTGAAACAATGTTGAAGGCAACCGCAGGCAGTGCTCCTTGTAGAAAATAACGTATAATTGTGTAGTTTCTGAAATGGTATTCTGCATGAGCTTTGGGCAAGCTATAGTAAACGTCTGATGGAACACAATTATAAAATCCACACACATTTCCCCTTTTTTCAGGCATTTTAATAACATGTTTAAACACAGACATGAAATTATATAGGAATTGTAAAGAAAGCAGTTTCTGACAAATATGAACTCCTACCTTGTGTCACAAAATGCCCCCTAACACAAAAATCCCTTTACCAAATATGTCAATCTTTGTATCATTTTTATTTCATGTAAAAAAGGTTCTCCTTCCGTTGGTAGGAGTGAATCTGACCCAATAATATGTGAAATATGCTCGTCCGTTGTGGGTTTTTTCCCGGGCCATCCTGTATAACAAACCTTGTTATGGAAGATTTTACTATCTTAGTCTAGGGATGGGGGTGGGGAGAGAGAGAGAGAGAGGAGGGGGTTATGAAAGGAATCGAAAAAGTACCTCTTCCGATGGAGTGAGCTTCGTTCGGTTGTAGGTAAGCGAGCACACGAGATAAAACCGATTACATTTCGACAATGTTTGTAGAACGTCGATGACTGAACGGCTGCCACACTTTCCGACTCTGTTGAACACAATAGCAGGGCTCTCTAATGCCTGGTAAAAATTAGAGAAAATAATACATGAAATCAGAAAATAGGGTCTGAGAGTGGGTCCTGACCTAGTCCAGATTCTGTCCGTATATGTTGTATTCTTCAATCATCTATGTCCTCCTCCCTTACACGCATCCCACACATAGCGCGGTGTCTCCAATCATCGCGCGATCCCCAAAAACAACCGTCGAAAAGACAAGGACTGTTTCCGGTTCAGCGTTGAGGGCGTGTTATTTTCTCAGCTGATTGGGTGCGAGACACGGAAACAGTCCAGGCTGTGGACTAGTCCTGACCATGATCATGGTACGTTTGCTGTCCGCAAGATATATCTCCCCCATGGTCAAAGAATATTTAAAATTTTTCAAAAAGGTAACTTTTCAAAAATAATGATATTTCATTTCGTATCAATCACGTACAAAAATGACCTTGTAAACATTTGTCATTTGACACTAATCTACACTCTCCATCCAGGTGAAGGGAATGAGTGCCAGATAGAAAGATACCTTTTGACATGCTTGAGCGCCTTGCCATGATAGCTTGAAGCCGGATAATACCCCAAACGAACGAGGCCGACCCCAGTGCCCTGTCCTATAAAGAATTACAATTGATCCAAATCAATCGCTAGTCCTCTTATCGATCGCAAATTTGCAATCTCCTATCTCTAATTTACATGGTTGCAATTGATATCAATCGCATATAAGTTTGTAAGACAGGGCCCAGATCGACACAAGAAGACTGACAAATGACGTTCCCCGGATGGCCAAATATTGGTCGGTCTGATGGAGTCGGGTTGGTTGTACGGTGATACTGCATTGCCCTCAGGATAACTGGCGATGCTAACCTTGGTTAAAAAAAAAAAAATGGAGCCTATACGTAGTGCCTCTTATTCTGTATTTTATTTCGAAATATCTGAATTATTTTGTTTTTGATTTTTTGGAAGCGGTACCATCCTATTAAAAAATTATCGGTTTACCTTCTCATCTTGTTTTCCGGATACTAGTGGGAGTTTCATCCAACCGGCAGGGTCCCACTCATTCCAAAGATAACGGAACCTCTTTTCACCTTCCAAACTGCTCGCTCCCCCATCATTATATCCTCTCATCACGGCTTCAGGATCCTCTGCCCCCGTATCGGTCGTGGTATTGGACAACTGACCCACTTTCTCGTCATCGTCCTCAGAATCGTACCCTAGATCGTCCATGACATCTCTCCAACTATAGTCATCCTCCTCATCCTTCTCCATGTAGACATCATCGTATTCGTTATCATCAAAATCGTCATCGTCCTCGTAGTCCTCATCATCGTCGTCGTGACCACCGATTGCGGCTATTGAGATGTGTTCGTTTGTAATGAGAAGTGAAGTTTCTATAGGTCTCCCATTTGCCATGTACAGCTTATACAAGGCGTTGCTGATGGTGCTTCCTAGTTTGATTTGATGGGTCGTCACTGTAAAATCAAACAAAGAAAGACTCATTGAGAATTGTTGGGTAACAAACATAATAAACACGACAATTTCCTTAAATCACTTGAAAAGAAATGGTTTCGTAGTCACACTCATACACAGGAGATGAAAACAGAGTCAATAATACTTGACTGAAATCGGTCTATTGCAAACAGGAGCGTTGATCAAGCCCACCCCCACAAGAATTTGGAAATTAATTGATTACCAAGTGGAGTGACAAACTACTATTTTACCTAGTTGCAGTGCACCCCAACCCCCATTCATAAAGGGCGAGGCCCCTCTATATACAAGTTGTTCCACGGTCCTTTTTCAATAGATTAAACTAGGCAAATACGGAGTTCAAACACCATCTGCTCCGTTGAAATGCTTCAATTCATGCTAGGGTAAAATAATATTCTGTTTACTACTACTAATGCTACGAATAATACTACTATTACTACTACTACTAATAATAATAGGAATAATAATAATAATGATATTATTAACAATAACAATAATAATAATAAATATTATAATGATATTAATAATAGTAGTATCAGTAGTAGTAGTAGTAGTAGTAGTACTAGTACGTAGTAGTAGTAGTAGTAGTAGTAGTAGTAGCAGTAGTAGTAGTTGTTGTTGTTGTTGCAGGTGTAGCAGTAGTACGAATAATATTAATAATAATAATGATAATAATAATAACCTCTGCTAAATTTACTCTGTCGGATTTCATTGGGATCACACGCCAAAAATAACATATCGCTTCCAGATATCATAGTTTTGCACATGATATCATGGTATAGAAACGAATGTTACAATCTACAGACGCCTTTTCGTTTTTTGTTAATTCATAAAACATACTGTATTTATATGTGTGTATGTACATTTGTGTATATAAGAAAGTATTGAGTTCTGCTCGGAGTTCGCGAAAATCATTGCTTGACATAGCCCTAATTAAGTGCGTAAATGTGTAAAACATTTTCTTCTTGTAAGGAGGATCATTATTTATTGTGTTTTTGTATATATTTATATATACATGTAAGTAGGAAATTTCGCATTGTATATATACAGGCACAAACACAACCGCCCACGCCCACGCCCACACACACACACACACACACACACACACACACACATATATATATATTATATATATAACTATATAGGACAATACAATTTTTAAAATCCTCCGTCACGGTAATATACAAATAATTATCAAAACAGTTGAAATAAAAATCCCTGAGAGTTCAATTCTGCACTATCACCGGTTTCAATTTATTTTGTCACTATCTGTCGAAATATATTGAAACCGTTAATAGTGAAGAATGATTTTTATTTCAACAGTTTTAATGTATATAGGCCTATATAAATATATTGCATACAGCAAGCATTACCATTTACTCGCCTGTATTCCACACTGTTTATCCAGTATTTTTTCTGCACCACTTTTAAGATAAAAGACCTTACTTAATTTGAAATAACTACGACGTTACAATTACTCCATATGTTTAAAAGAACTAACATATCTACTATCCATATTATTGTTTATATATAAGAACAAGATTTAATTATACATTCGTTTATAATGACAGAGGATCACAGGCCATTACTTTGTATGTAAAATCTAGTACATCCTTGAATGCTGTCTGCATTTTTGTATGTACATGCATATGCATGCATTGGTGCATCGTATAAAAAGAATTGAATCACTTATCATGCCTGTGAACGTTATGAAAGCGTTTGCTCAAGCTTGGAAAGACCTGATTTGTTCACCGCATTAGAAACGAGTGAGTCTTGTGAGGGGTATTACGTAACGAAGACAATAGTGAAATCCCGTTGGCCTTTAAGAACATCTCATTATATAAAGCCTACAATATGAGATTGCGCGGTAACAGTGTGCAGTGAGGTCTTTCTCGAACGTACATTACGATTTTAGTATGAGGACATACATCTCGCTGTAATCTACAGACAAGAGCTTATTATGATAGCATCATTTCAGTTATCTGCTATGCAGCTTAGACATCATTATCACATTTTTATGAATTGGTTCCAAGGTAATTCTTAACGTTAATGTTGACTATAAAATAGTCACAGCAGAAGGCATAGCGAAACTAAGCAATTTCGATGGCATTATCGATGAAGATGCTATCAAACCTAAGGAGCTCGACAAATACTAAACAGATATTGACTCGCAGGATGTGTAACATAAACAATTTCGGGAGCAACGAAGGGAGTTTTATTTTTCCAAGAGGTTATATTTTCACGAAGCGCGCAGCACTGAGGGAAAATATGGTCACGTTAATAATAATAATACATGGGATTTATAATAATAATAATAATAGTTCGTCCTTATATAGCGCATTTCAGGACCGCAGGCCCTCTCAATGCGCTTTACAGATATATATTATTACCCCGGTCATCGGATTCATGCTTACTCGCACACAATGTATGCACATTCTCCACTCCCTGGGGAGCATTCCAGCCAGTCGCCATTTTACAAGCGCCACTTGCTAATCAAACCACATTAACTTTCGCATCCTACCGGGTACCCATTTAACACCTGGGTGGAGAGTGGCAAATGTAGATCAATGTCTTGCCAAAGGGCATTAGTGCCGCGGTGGGACTTGAACCGCGGACCTTGTGATCCACAGTCCGGTGACATATCCACTCGTCCACGGCACCTCTATAGCGCCATTATCCATTTTAATTAAATGCTCAAGGCGCTTCAAAATATAAGGGATTACATTGCATCATGACAAAGAATCGTGTACATTTACATAAGAAAGAAAATACAAAAATGAAAGAATGAATGAATGTCTGTCTTCAAATCGCAAAATTGAACAAATAGGATTTAAGGTTGCTCTAGCTTAAAGACGTTGAAGAGTCGGAGATCTTCAGCTCATGTGGAAGTGAATTCCACAGGGCTGGTCCGGCATGAGCAAAAGCTCGTCCCCCCCCCCAGATTTCTTTAAAGGTGGTATGTGTAGAAGACCAGAGTTGGGGGATCGGAGGGTACGTGTGGGTTGGTAGAGGTAAACTAAAGACTGGTTGTCTGGTTGTATTCAGGAGCTGTTCTGTTCATGATTTGATGAACTTAAAGAAGGATTTTGAAGATTATACGTTCTTTTACGGGCAACCAATGGAGATTTTGTAAGATAGGGGTAATGTGACTACGTTTGCTTGACAGAGAAATGATGCATGCAGCTGCGTTTTGTAGTTTTTGTAACTCTGCAATTTGTGAATTTGGTAAATTATAGAGTATATGCTGCCGAAATCCAGACGTGAAGAAATAAGTGAGTGAACAAGTTTCTCTGTTGCCGAACGAGTCAGATATTTCCGTATGAAGCCAATATTGCGCAATTGATAGCGAACTGATCTGGAAATGCTGGTATTTGTTTAGACATAGACATTTGAGAATCAAGAATGACGCAAAGATCGCGACATGAATTTGATAAAGGAATGGTGTTACCGGAAATAGAAATGGAGTCTATATTTAATTTGTTCAACTGAGATTTTGAGCCAAAAAGAATGAATTTGCATTTACTGTGATTTAATAGCAAAGAATGTGACTTCATCCAGGCGTCAATATCAGCGATGCAATTTTCTAAATTGCGCAAGGTTTGGGAAGCTTGAATTTGATGCGGCGGAAAAGAAACAAAAATTTGTATGTCATCTGCATATAAATGATAGTGAACAGAGTGACGTTGAAAAACATTTCTAAGACCAGTTAGATAAATTGAAAATAAGGTAGGCCCACCCACAGAGCCTTGGGGTACTCCACAGCCAAGTGGCCTGGGGGAGGATGTGACACCATTCAAAAGGACAGACTGTGGCATGAAAGATACGATTCAAACCATTCGAGAGCCCGGTCCTGGATACCCAGACTTGTGAGAGTATTTACAAGTATTTTGTGGTCTACGGTATCGAAAGCTGAGGACAAATCTAAAAGGACCATATGGCGGTGACAGATCCGGAGTCCATTTCTCGTAAGATAGAGCTTGAAACATTGATAAGAAGGGTCTCGACACTATGGTGAGGGCGGTAAGCTGACTGTAAAGGGTCAAATAAATTGTGTTCCAGCAAATGATCTGAGAGTCTAGAGAACACGACTCTCTCCAGGATTTTAAACAAAAATGGCAGATTACACACAGGACGGTAATTCTTCAGGGATTCATGGTCCGAAGAGGGTTTTTTCAACAAAGGGCGAATAAGTGCTGTTTTAAGACTGAGGGAACGGTCGCTTGATTTATACTAAGATTAACAATGTGAGAAATAATCAGGGCAAATATCGGAGCGCAATCTTTTAAAAGAATGGTAGGAAACTAGGAACTGGATCTAATGGACAAGATTTAGGAGGCAATTTACGAAGAAGGGAAAGAATTTCATCTGCGGTGGTATGTTGAAAGGTCCTCAGTGTGGAAGAGGTGACAGGTTCGAGTGGTACAACATTTGGATTAAGACTATCTCGGATTTTTAAAACTTTTACACAGAAGAACTGAATACACGTTTCAGTCATGGAATTGCCATCAACATTATGAGGGCAATGGAGAAGACTGTTTGCGGTTCAAGAGTCAATTGGCGACATTGTAAAGTTTCTTGTGATCATCGCCGCAGTCCTTGATGAGTCTGGTGTGATACGAACGTTTCGCCTTGGAGACAAGGTAGCTCACCCGGTCTCTCTGAGCACAAAACATCTCTCGGTCAATCTGGAGCTTTCCGTTGTCGCGCCAATTCCTCTCAAGTCTCCGCCGCTCTTTCTTCGCTTCGGTGATGTCATGGTTATACCAAGGACTGTCTTGATGGGATCTTTCTTTCCGAGTCCTGGCTGGAGCATGGGAGTTCAGTAACCTGCAGAGTTCTGAATTGTAGCGGATCACGGCAGCATCGACGCTCTCTGTTGCTGAAGACATGATGCTACTGTTAGTAACATCGTTGGCAAAATCAGTTATGTTGATGCCCTTAATATTACGAGAGGAGAAAGTTGCATCTTTCCGTTTGGGCTTGTCAAAACGGAGCAAACAGGTAACAGCAAAGTGATCAGAGATACCGGGTATGACGCGTAGGCGAGAGTACAACAGTCTATCGGAGTTCCTGACCAGAATGACATCAAGAATATGGCCATGGTCGTGCGTAGGCGTAGTCACCAACTGGCAGAGTCCATGGCCGTCGACAAGATCATTGAACCTTTGGGTGGGGGGCAGTCTGCCCCCTGACGAGTGACAAGCAAGCAAAAAAAAAAGGAAAGGAAAGGAAAGGAAAGGAAAAGAGAAAAGGGAAGAAAGAAGGGCTAAAGCACGAGTTAGAAGTGGACCCAGGGCACGCACTTATCCCCATATAGGCCAAGGCCCCGCGGTTTAGCTAGCCATGCTCCGAGATTTGGGTCGTTTTCAGGTCAGAACTAGCCCCAATTCGTGTTTTAGGCCTATAAGATTAAAACAAAATGCCGATGATCGCTCTACACTAGGGCGTACAAGTTACAACGTTGAAAAGTATGTCAGGACTCAGTTAGCTTCAGGTCCATCTGTCAAATCATCATGCCGTTACACAATGTACAGGGTCCGCGCTATGGCGGGGCTCGGGGGAGCCGCCCCTCTTTTGAAAAAGTATGTTAAAGAAAAATAGAAAGAAACCAACCAAGAGCAAGGCCCCGGCAAAAAACTTTCCTGCAAAATGCGACACCACATTTAAGCGCGAAAAAATAGCAAATGCGAGAAGTAAAAACACGGAGGCATCGTCAAGCATGTCGGCAAAGCTTCCGAGTTCGGCAGTTTGCGGATTCATAAAATCAGTCCTTAAAAGCCTAATTCGTTCAGAAAATTACACACTTTTATCGTCAGAATCTGGGTAAAAAAAACTCCATTCAGTTGTACAGGTGCATAAAAGACGAACTGTCACTCTGTTAGTCCAAAATTTTCTTTTTCAATCTGCGCATAATTATATGCAAATTATACCGAACAAAATCAATCTCATGCACATCGTTTTAGTGTCACAGATGAGTCGTTACTAGGGACTTTTAGATTTTACACGACGAGAACGTGGACTGCCACGGTGACATCCTTTTAAGGTAATGTGACGTCCTTTTAAGGCACTGCCGGGCACGGGCCAGTGCCTTGAAAGAATGGCACACGTTGCAGTCCACTACGTCGACGTGCAAATCTAAAAGTCCCTACTGTTACACTATATGGACAGATTGGATAGATGTGTAAATCATTAAAATTATAAACAGTGTACGATGCGAAAACGATTCATCTCCAGCTTCCGGAAATAATAATAATATTCCGCTTTTGTATGTCTCTAAGCGCTTTACAGATATACTAGGACTGGGAACCTGGGAATTTTGTTGTGTCCTGCGGGACGCAATTACTCACCGCTTTTGCATAATTTGTGCGTGAGATTTGGTTTTTTTCTATTAAGTGCCCCTTTAAAAAAATCTCCGATGTGTGCCCTTATTCATATTTGAGAGGTGCCCCCTGTAACTCTGTAATAAGTGCCCCTTTTCATCTCTGATAGTTGCCCCTTTTATTTTGACACGTGCCCCTTGATGTAATCAAATTGATTAATGTACTATTACCAGTCTTTTTTGTTGTAAAAGATTATATCATGTTTTTGTGTTTTCATGTTGTGGTTTTGAATAAAATGAACTTGAACTTGTACTTATCCTTTCTAATTAGTACCATTTTCCTTCTGATAATTGCACCTTTTCCGTTATCATAAGTGCCCCTTTTCAAGTGTGAGGAGTGCCCCATTTTCACCCCTGGTAATTCCCCTTTTTACGTTGGCATGTGCTCTTTTTCTTTTCTAGTAAGTGTCCTTTTCCCTTTGGATATGTGCCCCCTTTTCCTTTCCCCATAAGAAGTGCTCCTAATTTAAAGCGATTCAGAGCAATTTTTCTTCTTTAATTTCACCCAAATCTGGCTCGCTACGCTCGCTCTTTTTTAAAATTGATATAATTATGTTTTCTTATTAAAGATCTTTTCAGTCTTTCATGATTAGATTGTGCTTAAAACCCCATCAGGATTGTTTTTTTTCCTTCTCTTTATAAGATGTAATTGTTTGCACAGCGACCTCACAAATCTCTGATAGTTCGCTCGCAAATAAATATTCTAACCATCACAACCAACTGCTAAGTACATGTATGATGCTTAAACAGTATCTTGGACCATGTAAAGAGAGAAACAAACATTGAAATCATCCCTGATAATGTACTCACAATGTAGGGGTAAATACCAATGTCTAAAAAGTTGTATATTTTCGCTTTGAGGTTTCCCTTTATATGTGCCCCCTTTTCCCGGAAAGCGCCCTTTATTGTTGGTGCTCCCGCCCCCACTATGAATGACGCTCCGCCGCCCCTGGCCTGCTAAAACCTCTGAATTTCTGGGGGCTCCGCCCCCTGGACCCCACGCCAATTTACACTCCACTCGCTTCGCTCGTTACGCTCTACCTGATCGTAAATACTTTAGCCCCCCCCCCCGCCCACTTTGAAAAACGTTCCCCGGGCCTGATGTAAGGTGAAGCCCGACGCAAGTGATTGCTGTTTGCCCATCCCAACTTTTCTTTTAAATCAAAATAGACCAAAGATATGAAGTCGCCCGATCGCAAATATTAATATCGACAAGATCCCTACTGTGTTATTGGGACAACCCCTAGTCCCCTTCACCCCTTCCACACCCCAACACCCCTTGATCGTCCAAATCGCTTCCCCCGACGAGGTATGCCAGGTACGCCACTGGATGAGAGATTATCTAAATGTATATTAAGATCTCCTGTGATAACAAGAGGAGATAATTTATACAATTTCTCATCCAACAGATCTGAGAATTCATTAATGAACAATGAAAAGATTGATAACCTGGTGGTCTATAAATGACTAAGATCTCAAGACTAGTCGTGCCATTGGAGACCACGGCTGACATAAATTCAAAACTTGTATAGTTAACTGATTGGTTGATATGTACAGAGAGATTGTCCCTGTACAGGAGCCCAACACCACCTCCACGCCTGGAGGCTCTGGGGTGGTGCAGAAATGCAAAGCCAGTGGGAGTGAGGTCAGCGATGACTGCATCATCAGATGCAGACAGCCATGTCTCACTGATAGCAGCGATATCACATTTTTTATCCTTAACAAAGTCATGAAAAATTGTGGATTTATTTCGAAGGGAGCGTGCATTGATAGTACATAATTTAAGATGGTCTTCGAATCCGTCACGGCCACCCCGGCCTTTTCCCCCGATGTGTCCTCAGCCGTCGCCCGATACCTATAGGGATAAAATCCTCCCCCAGGCCAAGGTGTTGTCCTCACGCCATTTATCAGATTTACATGTACTTCCGGAATTGAGTGAGTGTAGAAATTCACTAGTATACTGAATATGAATATCCAAAATCGAGGCGGAGTCATCACCAGAAGGGCCTGGATTAGGGTTAATATCCCCACAACTTAGTAATTTGAATTGACACAGAATTGTGATAGTACAGTATGGGACCCCCAATGTATTGCTGAGAGTAGCTAGCTCTCATACAACAATAAGTATGTGGTAGCTGAGTGCTTCGCAAGTGAGGCACAACCAATACCATGGAATACAATTTCAATGGTATCATTGTGTATGTATGAGAGCGATCCAACGAAATACAAGCTTACTTGTATTTCGTTGGAGTGATCACACAATGCCAAATACATGTACAGTATGGTCTACGTATAGGCAAAACAGAAATGGCTGTACCTGCATACATGATACAGTATGGCAAAACTGAGAATAAATCTGACTCTAAAAACGCTAGAAATACAGTGTAAAAAATCTCAAAAACTTTACCACAGGTGCTTGAAGACAAACATTCATAGATAGAATACAAGTCACAATCAAAGAAATATCAGAAATAGCAAAAAATATACTGAAAATCAAGAGCTCTGTAGGCGGGCAGCCACAAGGCGCGCACAACCATCAATATTAATAATATGATAAAATATTACTCCCTTGCTGTCCAAAAAATGTTATATTACACACCCTACAAGTCAATGTCTGTTTTATCAAATGTGACCCTTCAACACAAAAACACCAAAAAGTCGTCAGAAAAGATTTTTTAGTTTAGGGTTGATGCTGAAAGAGGAAATGTTCAGCTGTAAAATGATATACATGTATTACTCAACCCCATTGCAATTGGATGGGAGAAGAGAAGAATGTCCAGTCCGGCCATAGAATGTTGCTTTAGAGAAAAGGGTGTTTAAAGTCTGTATAGTAGTCTATTTAAGCACTCCGATTTCCAAGGTCTTGTGCAAGGTGACAAAAGGAGTATTAAAACTCTAGAAATTTCTGTGAAGAGATAATAAGATTGTCCTAAAACTTGGCACACTAATTAAGCACATCCTGCCCATTATTTCTCCAAGGATTATTGGAGATCAAAGTGAGACTAATAGCAAGGGTCGTAAATAAAAACTACTACATGTACAACAAGCTAAACAACCACAGGAGAAAAACCCCCACATATGTCTAAATAATACCGCCAAAATACCACTTTTTAATTATTTTGTACTTCCAAATTTTGAAATTACATAGAAAAAAGTATACTCTTTCAGGAAAACCTGAAAACTAACATGTGACCATACTGACCAAATACACCTACGGGAGCTTTCTCTTAGTAATGTGAGCAAATCAGTTTTTAATGTTTGCATTCCACATTGGACCATAAAATGAAAAAAGAAAGAAAATTACTCAAGTTTTACTGTGCGGCATCTTCATACATACCGATAGAGAGTTAATACATTACTTATTACACTTTTTTTAAATTTTTTTAAATACCAATTACATCGGAATCAATACATACCGCGAAGATTCCTACAAACCAACTAGTGACATTACAAGCAAGAGGAATAATAATCTGGATTATACCGTCTAAAAAGCGCTTTACTGATATGATTACCCCGGTCATCGGATTCATTCACGCACAATATGCACCATCTCCACTCCCTGGGGAGTATTCCTACCATATGGTCACCATGAGGGCATAGGCAATTACTAACACAAATGCTTTCGTCATCCTACCAGGTCCCCATTTCTCTTGGGTATTGTGTGGGAAATGTAGATTAATGCCAAAGGACATTAGTGCCGTGTCGGGGATCGAACCACGACCTTTGAATAGTCAAGTGCTTAAACCACTCGACTACGACACTTTTAGTTAGGAAAACAGTATGAACTTACATGATTCGTCCTGATGTTGTCCTAGATCTCCGTGGCGGTTTGTTGTAACGGTACCTCGAGGAGTGTATCTGGTAGCCACATCATAATCATGTTTTGTCATCATGGTATACAAGAGACAGATAGTCAGTGAAATACAGCACATGAACAACCCTTGGGTTTTAGAGAACGACATCTTGTGAAAAATGCGGCGTTTTTTTATGTGTCCTTCTGTCGCCTGTTTTTGTACTTTACACCGACTTTGCTCTCATGGACGCGTATAGCGAGAGTGATATTTGCACGGTATAGGATTGTGCTTTTGTCTCGAGTGCGCATGGACGGAAAATCTGATTAAACTAAATCTCTGCGACTCTGTCCCCATAGGTGGTATTGTTCTCATTGCATTTATTTTGTAGCCGGTTGTGTGTGACGTCATAGCGTACAGAAGTGCTAACGTCATATTCGCTCGACGTCGTCCATGTTACTGGTTCTAAAGAACAGAGCCTGCGCTGTCACGGGCCAGAGTGTCCGGGTGGCGATCTGTCCCAGGTCAAAAAAACAGTTGAGGACCAGTTGAAAGCAACTGGTACTGGTACCAGTTGATTCCAGTTAAGTGAACGGGTTTCAATATGGAAATTGGTATAGTGGAATCAACTGGAATCAACTGGTACTGGTACCAGTTGGAATACCAGTTGTTAACTGGTACCAGTAAGGACCAGTTGAAACCACCAGTTGATTCCAGTTTAGTGAACTGGTTTCAATATGGAAATTGGTATAGTGGAATCAACTGGAATCAACTGGTACTGGTACCAGTTGGAATACCAGTTGTTAACTGGTACCAGTAAGGACCAGTTGAAACCACCAGTTGATTCCAGTTTAGTGAACTGGTTTCAATATGGAAATTGGTATAGTGGAATCAACTGGTACTGGTACCAGTTGGAATACCAGTTGTTAACTGGTACCAGTTAGGACCAGTTGGAATACCAGTTGTCAACTGGTACCAGTTAGGACCAGTTGAAACCACCAGTTGTGAACTGGTACCACTTGAAAAACCGTGAGTAGATATTTCCAGTTGATCTACCAGTTGAAAACCAGTTGATCATTTAGTAACGTCCAGCAATCAACTGATAATCAATTAATCAATAATCAATAATCTTTATTGCATGGCATCTGGCGACCAACTGAACCATATTTATATAGACTCTTGCAATTGCTCCATCACATAGATCATTTGAAGTGAATTACAGTTGTGTATATAAATGAGTGATGAAGAGTTTGTACATACATATATACAAAATTGTACATGTTTTTACTGGTTATTAATTACATATATCAGTATTTATATATTTTTACGTCTTAAATTAGATGTAAAACATGATCAGACATATATTATAAACTTGTCAATGATTGACTGAGAAACTACAAATCACAAATTGATGTGCATTGTCACATTTGCTTGTTAGATCATGATAATTACGTTTTCTGTGAAAACATGCAAATTAATCATGAATATGCATAAGATACATTGAACTGGTTTTTCAACTGGTATTCTACTGGTTTTAACTGGTAAATCAACTGGCAATCTTCAATTGGTTTCAACTGGTAAATCATCTGGTAATCATCTACTGGTTTCAACTGGTAATTCAAGTGGTATCATATTTTGGTTTTCAACTGGTAATAAGCAACTGGTAATCATCTACTGGTTTTCAACTGGTAAATCAACTGGTAATCATCTACTGGTTTCCAACTGGAATCAGCTGGTATCAAATGGTCCACGGTTTGGCCACTGTGCTGCAACTGGAATGAAGTTATGAACTAGTAGATTTACCAGTAAGGCCCATTGGTTTTAACTGGTATCAACTAGGCTAATAATATACCAGTATACGCCTATAGTTTTCAAATGGAATCAGCTGGAAACACCCATTGGGATTTCAATATGTTCCAATCGGAAACAACTGGTCTCAAATGGTCCACTTTGGTTGTATATGGGTTTTAAACTGGAATCAACTGGTAGATGTACCAGTAACACCTATTGTTTTTAACTGGTATCAACTGGTGTAACAATATACCAGTATGGTCAATTGGTTTCAACTGGAATCAACTGGTTTGTTTTCAGCATGTGCCAGTAGAGTCAATGGGTTTCAACTGGGATATACTGGTGCATGTGAAGTTTACCAGTTGTGTCAACTGGTTTCAACTGGTACAACTGGTACCAGTTGAATCCAGTTGAAACCAGTAGAATAAACTGGCACATATTCCAGTTCCGTCAACTGGATTCAACTGGTACCAGTTGATTCCAGTTGATACCAGTTGAAAATCCAACTGGTTTCAACTGTTTTTTTGACCTGGGGTGTCCGCAGACACAGGTCGCCGAAAATTGGGTGGCGAGACGCGTCTTACGTCGGCGATATGTGTCTTAGGTCGGACACATGTCGCCGCTTAAGTCACGGCGAGATGTGTCCACTGGCGAAATGCGTCCTGAACCCTACAACTTAAAAAATCGACTTAAAATGTATATACCTCCACTCTGCTCCACTTGATTGTATCTTACCATTAATATTGTATTTTTATGTAACATAAGACAAGAGAGATGTACTGTTTACTCCCAAATCGTTTGTTGGCTACAATTTATATCAAATTAATAACACCATAAAAATGGCTAAACGTACGAGTCTAGCCCCAAACGGAACAGTACTTCACCATACAATTGGCTGTACGTACGAGACTAGCCCTTGACACTAGCGACCAATAAGCCTGCGACCAATACGTTGGAAGCCCACAATGTTAGCGCTTAATGAGGAAGCCAGCCACCAAACGGGGTTGTAGTGTTTCCAAATCGTCTAATCGAAAAGGAAAAAATACCGGTTTGAGCCCAACTTCAATCTGAAACGGTGAAACCCGGAAAAAACTGTCGGCATGTGACACATGTTTGGCAGTAAAGAACAACTTTACCGCTTTTACATGGTGTGGATCAATATGTAACGGAAACGTCATACGATTTTTTTTGAAAGACTTCAAACTTAAAGCCGAATTGTTGCCATTATTGTGTAGATAAGCCCTCGATATGCCGGTTTGAGCCCTAACTTCAATCTGCAGAAGACAAAAAAAATATTGGCACGTGACAAACATATGCGCCCTAATTAGGAGTAATGATCAAAAACATTTAATTTGATAAGCTCTTTATCTTATTGAAATATTATACAATACTTTATATGGCCTTTAAATCTAAATACTGTTAATTTGAGTTATATATTTTATTTAACGTTATGCGTTAATTAATGGCCGATTTCCATCTGAAGCTCTAATATAATTTACCAACTGTGAAAACCTGGCCAAAAATAACTTGAAACTCAAGTATTTCATATTTTGTTTAGTTCAATCTTTTATTTAGCAATAGTTTGAAAATGCTTAAAATTACCTACATCTATTTGTTTAAGTTTCTAAACTCAATAGAATTGCATGTTCCTATAAAAAGGGCGTATTATATAACCTCAACTTGAAATTGAAATGTCAAAATTCGATAGAAATGCGTGTTCCTAAAACTAAAAGGGCATATTATAATCTCAAATCGCTATTCGGGTCGCTATTCATACAAATTAGATAAGCAATGAACAAAATGGTAATATCAAAGGAAAATATTGGATGGGGGACGCCCGCGGCTGTGGCGTAGCTGCGGGCGGGGGGCTACATGGCCCCGAATATTTGTCTCTTTAAGAAGTATATTTTACCTTTTATCTTTGATAATTATATAGAGACATCCCCATAATCTAGCTAATATATTTCCCCGCTCCTGCGGTGACGAAAAAGTAGTAAAACATCTTATCATATCATAATTTGTCCGCCTTATGGGAAATGTTGCCCCACTACCCTGCCCCCGACTAATCTTATCCAGGCTTTGCCACTGAGACATTAAGTAGAACAAGCAGGCCCACTATCACTGAGTTTGCTATTTCAGAAACTAGTAATTGTTTATAAACGAAAATAATGTTTTTGTAGCAAGTAGGTTTAAGTAGGACTTATGGACCTACAAATCATTATAGCCTCAGCCATATCCAGGCATCCAGACGCTCTTCAATTAACCCGTTCCTTCCGGGAACCTGCTATACCAGGTTCCCGTGGAGCGCACTCACAGACGGGAACCTGGTATACCAGGTTCCCATAATAGGCAGGTAAATGACGTCTTTACAAGCCTAAAATTGCCTTTCCCTGCCACTAATTCACTAAAATAGTTGATTTGAGTGTATTTCCAAAGTATATACTATCATTATCCATTGCTCCTGTTTTGTGTACTTTCATATTATTCACTATATTTGTACTTTTTCATAAACATGTCAAGTTTTCTCTCACAAGAAATTCGTATAGCAGCGTATACAGCTCCGTGGTGTCTGTCCCATAGATATTGACTTTCGCTGAGACCTTTCCATACACAAATACTGATACTGCTGGTACTTCATTGGGAGCAGCGTAATCCGCGCTCGCCCTGTAGAAGCTTATGACGGCACGCACCCAAATACATTACCTCCGCTCTTCTATTGTTGGAGTTTATAACCATGACAACGAACTTGACCCTCGGCCACGTTCATTGTTCCTCTTACGTAACTCTTACGTAACTGCAGGTGGGCCTAAGACATAACTCTTTTCGTATATTCTATATAGGTCTAAAATACGTTCAAATATTTCTCTGTCATTCTTATTTGTTTATACTTTGTCAATACTTACAAACTATAATTGTCAAAATTTGCCAATACTTACGAACTATTACGTTTCCCTATCATCTTCCGCTCTAGAACCCTATTTTTGGTTTTATCTAGATTAGCTGTTGTGTCCTTTTTATATTTTTCTTGTCTCCCTCTTCAATATTTCTTCTGTTTTTGTAGGGTGGTTATGCTATTTCTTTTATAAATAAAAGAAAGTTTTATTCTTTCACTTATAATGTTGTCCACCGTCTTTTAGATAACCCTTTTGTGCTAAAGTATATAATGTCCGATGTATATTATTTCTGTCAATAACATATAATGAACGTATCATTTTATTTTGATGCAACAGAGATTTACATACCAAATCAATACTTTTACTTTCTATAATTTGTGTACAGTAACATTCTTCTCATTTCGACATTATCAGCCGCTCGTTCTCTATTTTCGTCCCCTATAATAAATACAAGGTATAATGTGTACATCATTAGGGATATGTTATAATAATTTATCTCAAGGAAGGGATGATGCCGGCATACAAGCAAATGGCTAAAACGACATTGACAGAAAGACAGAGATAGAAAGACAGACATACAGACAGACAGAGAGTGGGAGAGAGGGAGAGAGAGAGAGGGCGGGAGAGATAGAAAGTGGGACGTAGTATGTACTGTATTTATTATTATGATAATTGTCTCTCCGATCACCCCCAGCTCTGATGTTTTTCTTAAGTTACTTTCTTTTTTGTTTGTTTATATCTGTCCGACGTAAATAAGTACCGTCAATATAGCATAATAAACTTTTTTTTCCTTCGTATCATTTTGATGCAACAGAGATTTACATTCAAAAGTTTTACTGTTTTTAATTACTGTACAGTAATATTCTTCTCATTTGAAATCATCAGGCGCTCGTTCTGTGTTTTCCTTCTCCATATCGAGGTTATGGTATAATAATTTATCTCAAGATCGAAATAAATACTTTCAGAATAAAAGCAAATAGCGGAACGGAAAACAGTACCAAAGATGGAGATGGAAAATATCGCTGAGAAAGCGAGTAAGAAAGCGGAAGAGAGCAAGAGACATACAGAGAGACAAACAATCATTACTCATGTCATCTGTTCGTCTGTGACATTTTACTAAATCATATTTTAATTATTCCTTTATCTTTCCATGACTGTTATATATTTGATAAATATTTCAGATAGGGTCAAATTTGGTTTTAGGTTATAATATGAACAGCTATTTTTATTTAGGAGTACGTCGAAACGCGATCTCATTAAAAATCGCGGAACAGAAAACACTATGAGAGATGAAGATGGAAAACGACATTGAGAAAACGAAAGAGAGAGAAGTTGGGCGTATTGTTATTTATTATTACCGCTATATATGCTATTTGTCTCTCCGATCAACCCCCACCCGCTCTGGATTCCTCTCTAGTTTCCATTGTTTTATCATGATTTACATTCGAAAGTTTTACTTTTTATAATTATTGTATAGTAATATTCTTGTTATTTCGATTATAATCATGCGCTCGTTCCGTGTTTTTCTTCTCCACATCGAGGTTATGGTATAATAATTTGTTTCAAGATCGAAAGGAATACTTTCGGAATAAAAGCAAATAGCGGTACCAGAGATGAAGATGTAAAATGGCGCTGAGAAAGCGAGCAGGAGAGAGATAGAAAGAGAGAGAAATACAGGGAGAGAAAGAGAGAGAGAGAGAGAAAAAGAAAGCGGGAAAGAGACAGAGAGACAAAGAAAGAGACAATCAGAGAGAGGAACAATCATTTCTTATGTCATCTTTTCGTCAGTGACATTTTACTAAATCACATTTGTATTATTCCTTTATCTTTCCTTGATTGTTATATATTTGAATTAACATTTCAGATAGGGTCAAATTCGGTACTACGTTATAATTATAATCAGCTATTTTTATTTAGGAGTACGTGGAAACGAGATCTCATTAAAATTTGCGGAACAGAAATCACTATGAGAGATGAAGATTGAAAACGACATTGAGAAAACAAGAGAGAGAGAGAGAGAAAGTTGTGCGTATTGCCATTTATTATTATGCTATTTGTCTCTCCGATCAACCCCACCCGCTCTGGATTCCTCTTTAGTTTCCATTTATCATGATTTACGTTCAAAGGTTTTACTTTTTATAATTATTGTACAGTAATATTCTTCTTATTTCGATATCATCAGGCGCTCGTTCTATGTTTTCTTCTTCATATCGAGGTTATGGTATAATAATTTATCTCGAGATCGAATGGAATACTTTCGGAATAAAAGCAAATAGCGGAACGGAAAACAGTGCCAGAGATGAAGATGGAAAATGGCACTGATAAAGCGTGCGAGAGAGAGAGAGAGAAACAATAATTTCTCACAATCATCTGTTTGTTTGTGACATTTTGCTTCATCACATCTTCTTGTTCATTCCTTTATCTTGCATGATTGTATATCTTTGAATGATTATTCCAAATAGGGTAAACTTTGGTTCTATGTTATTTGTTTATTAACAATTTTTATTTAGGATTACGTCGGAACGTGATCCCGTTAACATTCTTTGAAAACAGTAACGACAACTGCAAAACAAGAAGACCCCCGAAAAACAGGGTTATTTGAACCCGATATACATGTAGTATACATGGATCATCAATGCTGTATGTCAGCATCAATTCAATTTGTTACTGCACGTCATAGTAGCATTAAAGAGTAAGAGTTGAAATCTGAAATGGATTTAGCGCCTTTTGGTTGAAAGTGTAAATTTCATATCAATATTTTCATGAAACAATGAATTCTGAGGAAAATTTAGTGATTTAGATACACATGAGAGAGGTCTATTCAAATCGTGTAAAACATGCAATTTGGTGAAGAGTGGATTTAGCGCCTTTTGGTTGCAAGCTTTTCATTTGCATCTGGCTCGAGTTTTGCTTGGGTATTTGGTACTGGAGGATGAACATGGACAAAATGTTTATATGATCGCATTATCTCTTATTAATTCTAGTTCCAATGTTTTCTGACTGTTTTCAAGACAATATCATGTTTGTCGAGCATAGTTCTATGTAGCTTGATGTCTCATGTTATTTTATAGGAAAGCAAATTAAGCAACTATTATTCAATTTTAGCGATAATCGTTCGCCATTGCTACTCTTTAATGCTACTATGACGTGCAGTAACAAATTGAAATTTCAGGACTCATGACAAATTCGTTGAACAGTTGATTGCGCTTGGTTGAGCCCACTGTTTGCCGTAATTAGCTGAGAGAGATAGACGTGAACATTCTCACCATTAACGACGGAATATTAGTATTATTCCTTTGTTTTTCACCGCCTTTACAATGCTATTTGAATGGGAAAACAAATCTAATGTTAGGCTCCATTGGAGAAGTTTCCGTTGTTAAGAAATTTCAGTTGCTTCCTCTCGGTTCATTCTATTGTTCGGACTATTAAGCTGAGAGAGATAGAAGTTGACATTCTCATGACTATTAAAACGACCTTGCATTATTATTCTTATTTGTTCATCGTGACATCGTCTCTACAATGCTATTTGAACAATATTTGAAGACAATAAACGGCAATCTGGTACTATTTGTGTGTAGCGTTGCATTACAATAACATGGCATATAATGATCATGAGCACCGGGTTTAATAATTTAACGAATACTGAATTTGAACCCGGGCTATGCTCTCTCTATCTCTTTCAATCATATAGCGAATATAATCACTAATATCGCTGTAATGATTCTTAGTCAGGTGGCTTAGTAAAATTACCGTTACTTGCCGGATAAAAGCACCATTTTTGGTACAGGGTTTCCTTAGGACCTACTAAATGATATTAGGCTAGGAGCCCCGGCAAAAAAACAAAACATCAATTTAAGGGTGTGGGGCGGGGCGTATTTTTGGAGCCCCCAATAATGTTATAACATTGCTTTGTTGTTATACAAATGCCATTTTGGTGCAGGGCTTCCTTAGGACCTACTGAAAGATATTAGGGTAGGAGCCCCCGGCACGAATATCATATAAGGGTGTGGGGCGGGGGCATCGCCTCGTAGTCCACAAATAATTTATAAGGTAATATACCATTGAGTTTTGTTGTACAAATGCCATGGGGCCTCCAATCACACATATATGAATAGTAATGCCGGGGCTCCTATCCTACCATCATTCAGCAGGTCCTAAAGAAGCCCTGTACCAAAATGGCATTTGCACAACAACAAATCAATGTTATAAAATTATTTGGGGCTCCAAAAGACGCCCCTGCCCCACAGCCTTAAATTGAAATTTTGCCGGGGCTCCTAGCCTAATATCGTTGAGTAGGTCCTAAGGAAACCCTGTACCAAAAATGGTGCTTTATCAGGCAATTAAGTAACGGTAATTTCACTAAGCCACCTGACTAACGTGCGGAGTAGTGCATACGGCTCTGATCTCGAGTAGGCCTACGAGTGCGCGCCATTTGCCAAATAAATCAGATACTTGAACATTGTTTATCGGCGATAAACACAGTTTCTCTCGATAAACACTGTTTATCGGCGATAAGCACTGTTTTCGGCGATAAACACTGTTTATCGACTGATAAACACAGTTTATCGACTGATAAACACAGTTTCTCTCGATAAACAGTGTTTATCGCTCGATAAACAGTGTTTTCGAAGATAAACAGTGTTTATCGGCGATAAACAGTGTTTATCTGAATTATTGGTCAAACGGCGCGCCATACCCTCGGCCACGACCATTGTTCCTCTTACGTAACTTAGCTGTAGAGGTGGGCCAGATCTGCGCATGCGCAATGTTCCTGCTCGTCGAAGCCACTGGCCAGGCTTGAACGCACACGCCTTGTACGGCCGCTGAACGCACGCACGGCAGCGAACTGGTCGAGTCTTTGATTTTTATTCTCGTTTGTGAGGCGGCTATCGGGCTGAATAATGTCGGAAGGAACGGGTTAATAGCCAATGAAGACTGATAGATTTTCGTTTTTCCAGGAATTATCATACCTCAGGATACGAGTAATCATATTGATTAACCTAACTTCATTTATCCATAATCTTGATTTCCTGAAACTTTCCTAACACCGAAACCAAATGGGTTTGGAGAGGGATGAGGGGGCACTTCAAATTGTTTTTTTGGGGGATAGGGGCTTGAACACTTTCGGACCTTGAAGGGTTTTCGCGTCATGTAGCGTAAAAATTGGGGGTAGGATATATATATAGCCCAGGCGCGGATCCACGTGGGGCGAGGGCGCGTTTGCTCAATGGGAGGGGTTTTGAGTTTTTTTGTTTCTTTGTTTATTTTACTTAGTGCTCACACTACTCCCCCACTGAGCGAAATATCGATCGGCGCGATTTTTACATTTCAGGCCGCCCCTATTGGAAAATCCTGGATCCGCCCCTGCTAAAGCCCTCGTAACATCAATAGCCCTCGTAGCATGATTATAAATGGATTTGAATAATTATTACATCATTACATGTATATTTTCTGTGTTTGCTTTGAATTTATGTCTCGAATTAATCAATGTTTACCTTTTTCTGAACCTGATTGCATATTTATGTTTAAATTCCGTATTTTTCCTGTGTTTGTTCTGTATTTATCATTATATCCTGCCTCCTTGTCGCTACGAGGGCTATATCGCACCCTAAATAAAAATAAATAAATAAAAAAATCTCTCACGCCCCCTCACCGCGGCTACGCCACGGCCGTGGGGTGTCCCATATTCATTATTTCGCTTTCTTATCATTTTGTTCATTGCTTATTTCATATTCATTTTTGAATGAATAGCGACCCTCGATCACCCCGTATTATATAGCGACCCTCATTTCGTATTATGAATATAATATAGCGACCCTCATTTCGTAATATGAATAGCGACCCTCATGTTCTATTATGAATAGAGACCCTTTTCTCAAATTATGAATAGCGGTCCTTATGAAAAGCGAGGTTACCCCTCGTGTTTTGCTATGATATGAAATCTGTTATTTTGCTGTGACATTGGAGACTCTGGTGAAAGCTTTTGTCCAATCTTTCTTCTCTTTATCAATATCATCCATGTTACATTTTCACTTTTTTGTTTTTTTTATTTCGAAGACACCATAGCCTGAATTCTATCATTCTTTTGTTGCGCTAACTACGACCAAAGTCTTATTGGTCGCTTGATCGAAATATAGAAGAGATCTTTCTGTGCGGTGAACTCTGGGAGGCTGTTCACACCGCAAGGGGGGACCGTGGGCGGACCGTGGATCGCGCTATCGTAGCGCGACCCACGGTCCGCCCATTGGCATTCGCCGGATTCACACCGCAGTGAGATAGCGCGGTCTATCGTAGCACCCCTTTTTGAGAGGTCCTGTTGCCATGACGCGTGACGTCATGAGGTCAGAGCGGTCAAAGATTTCGCGCGCTATTACGAACCCGTAGTTGAGTTGATGCATATTTTCACACAAGAGGGACTTTAATAGAATGAGTATAAAATTCCCCGCGTGTAGAACGATGACTTCCGGCGTGCTATCGTAGCTCGGGTTCACACCGGCAGAGATAGCGCGGTCTAGCGCGCGCTAGACCGCGCTATCTCTCGTGGACCACCCCCAAGAGGTGGTCCAGTGGCACGCCGTTTTGGCTCGCCGTGGCTCGCTGTTGGGCAGACCGAAACGACGCTGTACCTTCCACACCGCAGATCTAGAGATAGCGCGGTCTAGCGCGCGCTAGACCGCGCTATCTCTGCCGGTCTGAACAGCCTCTAAACTCGAAGGTGAGTCGTGCTATAATTATCCATATATTTAATATATTCCGCTACAATCATGACTGCCATGTACTTTAGATACATTTCTGTTTTCTAGTGCTTTCATACTATTTCAGGATTTCATACTATAGATCTAGATGTTTTGGAAATAACATACTGTGCAATCTACTCTCGAACTTTTCAGTTTTTGTCGTCATGAGCTAGTTTTCAGCCTTACCCCCTTACCTCCCGGGAAAGTCTTCCCAGACTTTAGGGGACAATCTCGGGAATTTCCGTGCAAATTAAAGAATAAGAAGAAGTTCGAACTCATAGACCTAATTACATTTTTAAGTTAACCGTTCAATTTCGTAAGTTTCTTGCATCAGTGATCAGAATAAATTCGAGTTATACTGCAACAGATTACCCTATTCCAATCTATAGGTGGGTCTTAAATGGTGGATCTATTCTGAAAAGTGAAATGAGTCGTTAATTATACAATGGCAATGGCACTGCTACTGCTACTACTAGTACTAGACTCTATACTATACTATAGGCTTTGTATGTAGGCCTACAGTATAGTGCTAGTGCTATCCTGCTACATGCCGTACGCATGCATGCATATCTGTGTGTGTTTAAAATAGTCATCGAAGTAGTCATCGAAGTCAAAGTAGTCTAGATCTACTGCATGTTGCCTGCCCGGTTTCCGGTCACATGAGCGGTTTTTCACAGATAACTTCTCTGGCAATGAATTATATAGGCGCTAATATATTCTACTACTACTACTACTACATCACTTTGTCGTGAAAATTCTAACAAATCATGCGATGCCATTCTTTCTCGTGAAGTTCCAAACATTAAATGTCCCTAGTTCGCCGTCTGCGTGGAGCATTTTTCCTGCCCTTTTCCACTCTCAGAGTCGGACTCGAGATCAAGGCTTTTAGATAAATCTCAAATAATTTGTCTTGATGAATTAATTTGTTCAATTGCAGTGTTTCTATCTCCCTGATCCAAGTGTTATTATTAATGCCACTCTATAAAGTATGTGTTCATGGCATGCCAAAGTGGATGAGGTATTGAGTTGTACTGAACGAAACAAGATGACTGTCATTTATAATAATAATACATAAGATTTGTAAGGCACCAAATCCACTTGACAATCAAATGCTCAAGGTGCAGCTTGTGCAAAAGATGAAATACATGATAAATAGACAAAAGTACAATAGGAAAGGTATGATGGTTCTTGACAAATTCAGTTGGTCATGTCAGTTCTCATTTGCGAATATGTAGAACTGTGATGGGCTAATGTAGCTTTACAAGCTCAATTGATGAGATAAACTGAGCACAGCATAAAGGTATATTTTGTGGGGCAGTTTTTAAACAAGAGCGCTGTCTTTTCGTTAAATTAGTTGTCTGTGAACTGTGAAAGATAACAATAATAAGACAATTATTAAAAGATGACCAATTTTTCTATCGAATGCGAAAACATGTCAAAATGCGGATAGGGCCTATAGATGTAGGGAAAATTATGAGAAAGATTTTATCTTTCGTTTCGATATCTTTTCCTCAGATTAACTTTAACAGAAGAACCCAACTCATGGAACTTATTATAGACATTGCCACAAATTGCAAGATGGTATGGACACCTAAAGATTTCACATAAAAATTGACAGGTATAGGCCTACATGTACGTCTATTTATAAACATGATGGTGTAATATTCAGTGATCTTGAAATTGATTTTCCTTAATATATGTAGGTAAACCATGAAAAGATATATAAAAGAGATACAGTCAAACCTGTCTATAGCGACCGCCTAAGGGAAACACAAAAAGTGGTCTTTGTAGACAGGTTCCTTTAGTACATGTTTCAATGAGAAACCATTTTCAAGGGAAACAAAAATGTGGTCCTTGTAGACAGGTGGTCTTTGTAGACAGGTGGTCACTAAAGCAGGTTTGACTGTATATGAGTACAATTGTGGAGTAAATGTGATAATTTTGGATTGTTTTTCAAAATGTTTTAAACATTTGTAAATAGAATGTATGGAAGTGATTCATTTCTAGGATGGACTAATGTGGCCACAGTAAAGTGGTATCATTTGAAAAAATTTTATATTGTGGGGTTTGTCAGGAAGAGTTTGGAAACAATGTTTCCAAAGTCAGTAGATTTACAAATTTGTCAGAAACAAGTTCTGTAAATGACCTGTCACAAATTTGTATGAGGAGGGAGGGGGGACAGAAGAGGTAAAATCTTGATCATCAAACACTGCCCCCACGTGAACATGTATTCTTGTTGAGAAGACTTAATGATGAACATTAGTGCAATTATAATTTGTGTATACTGCTTTTACATATTTAATTTTTCATTTTTTTTTCTTCATTTTTTAGGATGATGCTTTCCCATAGGAGATGAACGCCGATGGAGCAAGATGACAACTTGAGGAGACAAAGGCAGAACAACAAAATAATGGGCCGTTTTGGAGAGGTACATGGTTATGAAAGTTTCCTTCTACCCTGACAACAATCTCTTTTCAAATTTTCCTTTTTCTGTTTGTTGAGACCATTGGAGTCCAGATTACAGGGACTCCATGTGTATACAGACAGAAATGGGGAAATCTAACCATGATAACAAGTTGATTTGAATCATAGTAGAAATATCATCAAAAAACAAATGAAGGTTATAGAGTACCGAAGTGTGATGTATTGGCCAAGTTGTCAAGGGTGCTGGTTCCAAACAATTTTGTGCTAAACAATGGCGTGGTGATAACACCAGCGCCACACACTGAATTTGCCCAGGTCCATCCCGTTGCTTGAATGATTTTGCGGTGAACCTCATGCGCAGGCTCTGTTGATTGGAACCAGTAACCAAGACGACGATGAAATATGGCATTTATAGCCCTTCGGTACTATTAAGTTTGACAGTTTGGTTCATTTAATAAATACATGTAGATGAAAATCTAAGAAATTATTTATTAGCTCACCTCAGCAAAATGCTCAACTTGACAGGAATCGTCCTTGGGAAAGGAAGTATCTAAAGTTGTTGATATGAGGTAACCATCTGGCATGGGGCAGCCCCAGGTGCCCCAGGGTCATATTTTGATATACTCTTACTTCTATAAAAGGATTGCTGGAATTTAAGCAAACTTGATAGGAATTATCCTTGGGTGAAAGGGATCTAACTTTGTGAGAATGAGTCTCTCTGACATGTGGGCAGCCTCTCCCCAAAATTGCCCCAGGGACTACGGTTATAAAATTTCAATGTCTTCCTTAAAAAAACTACATATAACTTTCACAAATGTATTTTTCTAGAGAGAGGAAGGGGGGATGGTACTGGATTGACATACTACCTCTCATGTAAGCATAATGTGCGCGAAACTCTTGATTCAATTTTTCAACTCACACTGAAATAGCTACATGTGGTTATAATGGTTTAATTGCCCTAACCAACCCCGACCTCCCCTAAAAAAGAAGTTGTTTTCATTTTAGGTAAAGTAAAATCTTGATCATCTACCCATGGACCTACTACGAACACTGCCCCCAGCTGAACATATGTATCCTTGTTCAGAAGACTGATCAACATGAGGGCAATTATAATTTGTGTATAATGCTTTTGCATTATTTTAAATTTTAGGATGATGCTTCACCATAGGAGATGAACGCTGATGAAGCAAGATGACAACTTGAGGAGACAAAGGCAGAACAACAAAATAATGGGCTGTTTTGGAGAGGTACATGGTTATGAAAGTTTCCTTCTCTAACAATCTCTTTTAAAATCATCCCTTTTCCGTTGTTGAGACCACTGGAGTCCAGATTACAGGAAATCCATGTGTATACAGACAGAACTAGGCAAATCTAACCTAATCTAACATTTATTTGTCAAATAAACCCAACTGTCAACCTTAAAGGGAGTGTAGACTGACGAGACTAAGTGTCTTTCCCATGGCCTGACTCGGGGCTAATCGAGATTAAGTCGCTGACTACCGTTAATCCAGTCCATTCGTTTACGTGCAGTTGTCCAAAAGAAGACGTAGATGGCATTAACCAGTATTTGCCAAGCTACACGGCCTTTAATAAAAATTGGATTTGGTAATTCTCAAAAAAACATATTTAAATATTACATGTACTTTCTATTAACGGATGGTTCCAGTCAAGTATGGTTAACCTCACATTTTCAGAGATTTCGCTGCAAGTCTTATGCACATTCTGATACCATTTTCGTCGAAATCCGATATACCTGTAAGGTGTAACAATTACAATTAGTATGCGCATGTCATCAAAAAGTGCAATACTTGCATATATTCATGTACAAGCAGAAATGTGTAGCGCATATCACATTTTAAACATCTCTATGCGCTTCCAAATTTAGAAATTATTAACCGGCTTTAGCTGTGCCACCATTACGGCGCTCTAGCATTTCAAGGAATTAATTCCAGCCATTTACCTCACCCAGGTCGAGTGTGGCAAATGTAGATTAATGTCTTACTAAAGAACATTGGTGATGCAGCGGAACTCGAACAGCGGACCTTGTGATCCGCAGTCCGATGACATATCCACATATACAGGTTTAGATGTATTTCTTCATAAGTGGGAGCTTTGAGCTTCTCTAGTTCTGGTAGCAAAAAAGGAAATTGGAATGTTACTTGTTGAATATGTCCTTATACATGTAATGTTCCAAATTGCATCAAAAGATGTCAATTGTATCAAAATGTGCCAGACATGTTCTTGTTCCGTGCATGATTTCTGATGAATTTGAATTTTCTTTTTCTTTTCATGCAGCATTCAAATGGACTTCCAATCCAGCTCTTTTTCATTGGTAACTAGGCCCAGGCTTTGACGGCTGTAGAAGGAGGAGGCATCAATCGTCAGACGATAGCAGTTTGCACCTTTTTCTTTTCATGCAGCATTCAAATGGACTTCCAATCCAGCTCTTTTCATTGGTAACTAGGCCCAGGCTTTGACGGCTGTAGAAGGAGGAGGCATCAATCGTCAGACGATAGCAGTTTGCACCTGTGCTCGGGCTGCCCCCCGTCATTTAAAATGTGGGCATGTACCGTTGATCTAAATACAGTGGAACCTCGTTATAATAAACACTATAATTATCCAAATGTAATTTTGATGGTCCCACTTCTTTGTATTCTGGTTTTGGGCCCTCATATAACAAGGCTCCAATATAACTACAATGTAGGTAATTTCCTTGTGACTTCTCTTTACCAATCATTAGTCATTATATAAATGCACCATTTTCTATGAAAACTTAATTTACCACTGCACATGTGCAAGGAATTACGCAGTCAAAGATGTACATATTATATTATAATTTGTGTTTCAATCTATCACTTCCAGTTTTATATTGCACATTTTTTTGCATACAAAGCCATTTTTTACAAAAATTCAATCTCGTTTTCTAAATTAAATATCAATACCATTAAGTAATTGTTGTACTTTTCTATTAAATGTAATTAGGGATGAATACATGATTGATACGGTATAATTTGCCATCATTATTTCACATAAATATGTCTTGGTAGTTAAAGGTACATGTAGTCCAGAATGTGTGGTGAAGAATATAGACCAAAGGAAGAGTGTAGGGTGGGTTGTGAAAAATTGTTGGGTGAAACGTATGATTGTGAAAGGCAGAATGGAAGGCCCATAATGAATATGTGATTGTGAAAGGATGAGAAAAAGGAAGGGAATACAGGAAGTAGATTGAATGCACTGATTTATAGTAGATGTCATTAATGAATTACAAATGAATGAGTTAGGATAATATGTGTGAATGAAAGTTGACCGAAGGATACGAGAGCTGAATAAACACGTACATGTATAATACATTCATTCACATTCCTCCATATATTACCCAGGGGGCAAACTCCCATATTTTGGAGGAACTCGCATGTCGAGATATAAAAAGTAGTCCTATATAAGTGCATCATATGACCACTTCGCAACATCCCTATGGTGGACTACTTTATAGCAATGCATGGTGGGCCCTTCCAGAGAGTGCCTAATGTGTTTGTGTGCTGGAAAAGGGTATGGTGGGGGGAGCAGACAAAATCTGCATCACCCCACTCTTACATGCAGGCCCGCTGAATGCTTTTCATAGTGGGTGGGGAGGCTATATATGAGTATATATGATCAGGTAGAGCGTAGCGTAAATTGGCGGGGTCAGGGTGGAGCCCCGGAAGCTCAGGGGTATGGGCATTTAATTCAGTCAGATGAGCATATTTTGATACCTTATTTGTGACACTGGCAGGACACTAATTGGCGTGGGGTCCAGGGGGCAGAGCCCCCAGAAGCTCAGGGTTTTAGGCATTTTATAACGGTCAGATAAGCATTCAGGGGCCCGCCTTAGGGCCCTAGGTGGAATCCAGGGGGCAGAGCTACCGGAAGCTCAGGGGTTTGAGGCTTTAATCAAGGTTAGATGAGCATATTTTTATGTATTTTGTGACACTGGCAGGTCACTTTTCTTTCTTTCTTTTTCTCTTTCTTTCTATTTCTCGTTAATATACTTTTTCAAAAAGGGGGGGGGCTCGAGGCCCCGAGCCCCGCCGTTCCTCGGGCCTTGACATTTAGGCCTCTAAATAAGCACATTTCTTGCCTGACTGTAAATATAGGAATTTGTCATTTTCCAACAAACGCATAAACAATTATAATTTACTAAAAAGTGAGGAAAAATCTCGGAAAACTATGTCGATCATTTCAGCAACATTTGTAAATCACCGGTATCGAACTAGAAATAAGCCATGTTTGAATTATATTGCCCCCGCCAAGCTCCCCCTCCATAAGTGCGCCATATGCAGTGCCCCCCTCGAGCCTCACCTTGTTGCATGGCGGGAAAAAACAATTGATCTCTCCTACCTTTCTTCTTTCTCTTTTTTTTCTTCACTTTCTCTCCTCTTTCCCATTCCATTTCCTTACTTCTCTCTTTAGGGTTTGCTGGGGAGGAAGCCTGTTGCCCCCTGATCGATCCACACGTTGTTGGCGGGATTCATCGCAACTGATCTCCCTTCTTTCTAATCACCTTTCTTTTCTTCTTCCTCTTTTTGTTCCCTTTTAGCTCTCCTCTTTCCCTTCCTTCTCTCTTTTTTTTGGGGAGGAGAGGCAAGGGCCTTTGCCCCCGATCCACAACTTGTTGGCGGGAAGATTGCAACTGATATCCCCTTCTTTTCTTTTCTAATTCTTCCTCTTTTTTCTCCTTCCCTTTATCTCCTCTTTTCCTTTTTTTTATTTCCCTTTCCTTCCTTCTCTCTTGTTTTTTATGGGGGGTAACAGCCTAGGAGGTAAGGCCCTTTCGCCCCCTCCCCATCTCCTTCTTTTCCCCCTTTTTTCTTCTCCCTCTTCTAACTTTCCCTTTCTCTCCTTCCCTTTCCTTCTTTTCCTTTTCTCTCTCTCTCTATTTGGCGGGGAGGCCCACTCGGCCCCTGGATCCACGCCTGGGGGTCTGAGTTGGAGCAGTACAATTCATTAAAATATATAATGTGTTAGGTATCATATTTCATTAAATTTTTGCAAACATATTATGATCTTTATAATTCGATATTCATGTCCTGTAGGTAGCAAGTAGTGCTATTTATTAAGCTTCAGGATTAATTTTTTAAAGTCGTAATGACCCGTAGCACAGAAAGACTCGCATCACAGTGGACCAGGAAATGCTAAGTAATAAACATGATATAGCAACATTGTATCGGAAAAGCCCACGATATTCAAATAAAAACATAATGTGGTACAAGGGTGGCGGAGCGTCTTTAAAAGTTGGGGGCACCATAAAGGGCACTTTCTTGAAGAAAGAGGCACTTAAAAGATAACCTCAAAGCAAAATATACAATTTTCAAACATTGGTATACACATGTACCCTTATAATTATTGTGATTGATACATTTCAATATCAGGGATGATTTCACTGTTTATTATGATTTTGCGGCTGGGTGTGATGGTCTGAATTTCCATTTTCGAGTGAGCAATGAGAGCGAGCAAAAATTGTAAGATTTATGAGGACACAATTAAAGAGGACAAATCCAATCCTGATGGGGTTTTAACCACAATCTCATCATGAATGACTGAAAAGATTTGTAAATACATGATGTAGTTACATAATTTACAGCAACTGAAAATATGCGAGAACATGGCAATGAGTTTGAGGGTGAACACTCGAGAAAAAAATGCTATTAGTCGCTTTAAATTAGGAGCACATGTTACGTAGAAAGGAAAAAGGGGGCACTTATTACAAAGGAAAAGAGGCATGCATCTATCAGATTTTAATAAGGGCATTATTCTATCAGAGGTTAAAGGGGGTATTTATGAGACGTGGAAAGGGCTCTTAATAAAAAGGAACAAAGGCACTTGTAAGAAAGGAAAAGGGATCACTTGTGAATAGTAAAAAGGAGCACTAATCAGAGATTAAAAGGAGCACTTATTAAAAAGGAAAACGGGCACATGTCAGATTTGAATAGGGGCATTTACACAGTTGAAAAGGGGCATTTGTAAGAAGGGGAAAAGTGTCACTTATCAGAAGGACAAAAGGCAATTATATGAACAAGGAACAGGTCATATGTCAAACTAAAAGGGCTATTTATTTGAAGAGGAAGTAAAGGGGACATTTTCCTCTGTAAAAGGGAACTTTGGGGTACTTGAAAAGTGTTGGGGCGTGCCCCGGAGGGATCGGAAACATATTTGTTTCTAAACAGGGGCACCGTATCTGAAGTAAAAGGGGCACTCGAAAACATGGGGGCATTTTTGTGTTTTTGTTTCTAATTTTTGTTCTAAATCTTGCCTTTTAAGTACAGTCATCAAAGGTGTTTCAAATATCAACATTGCATCCTCTCTTTCTCTCTCACCCTCTCCCCTCTCTCTCTCTCTCTCTCTCTCTCTTTCCCCCTCTTCCCCCTCCTGTCATATAACTTTTTGATATCTTTGTATAGAATAATCATTTTACAAAATATTATAAAGGAAACATTTCACAAATCAGCAGTCATTTTTTTCGCACATCACATCACGTCAAATGCTCTGCAGTTTAGACATTCAAAATTTTAATATATACAATAACAGTTGAGTTATGTATTATATCATATTCTCACTGTCATATAGGCAGAAAATATTTAATAAATACAAGATAATATAATACAATTTTAAAAAGTTTTCCCCACATCACCTGTTACATTTTTGTTTAACTTCAAAGTTTCTAGGAATAGTAAGTAATGATATCTGCCTCAGCAGCGTGCATAGTTATTTTTAAATGGTTATTATGATGCAATAAATGCACTTGCATTTCACGGGTTTTAGGAACGTTATTAAATATATTTTTAGACAATATCATCATCATGTAAAAGAAAAAAAACATCTAGTTCCTTTAGATGGGACACGAAAGTAAAACAAATCGGCCAGTACTGCAGTAGACACTTTTCGCCAATCGCTAGCAGACTTCATCTCGCCGATCGGCCAGTGGACACTTTTCGCCAATCGCAGACTCATCTCGCCGATCTAGGAGACACATCTCGCCGGGGGAATGCGGCAAGATGTGTCTGTAAGACGCAGCTCGCCAGGCGAGATGCGTCTGTACAGACGTGATTTCGCTAAGACACATCTCGCCACGACACCTGCGCATGAGATTCCCCGCGAAAATATCCAAGCGACGGGCTGGAGCAGGGCAAAGTCAGTGTTTTGGGCTGGTGTGATCACCATACTATTGGCATGGCGTCAATCCGAATTAGACCGTGGGAGGGGGGCACAAGTTCAGAGGATTAGGGGGTCGGGGTCGGAGGACATATAGAATGCGGTGTTTGTAGGGTATGGTGTGGCATAAGGGTTAATACTCCCCTCCCAATATAAATTTAGTATCAGAAACAGTGAAATATATAGACTGAATAAAACAAAATAATAAACGAAAGGTTTAATGTTTGCATTTTTTTCCTAAAAAGCGAAAATGTTCCATAATGTATAACTTACTTTAACAGAATTTCCATATCTCAATAATTTAGAAACCCTTAGATCTATAGGGGAAAAAGTGAGGGGCATATTAAAGCAAGGAGCGCAATGGCGCGCTCATCTTGGTTTCATAAAGCCCCTATCACACCAGACTCGTTCAGTCGTTCTCATCACTACGTTCTGAAAAAAAAATGATGCGGGTTACAACTGTGGTGAACGCGAACGGAGTGGACGTCTCCCCTCTATATCTCTCTTTCTCTGTATTCTATCCATCTATCTCTCCGTCTCTCTAAATCTTTATCTCTCTCTCTATCTCTCACCCTCTCTTTATCTCCCCTCTATCTCTATCTCTCACTTTATCTCTCCCTCTATCTCTCTCCCTCTTACTCTATAAACTCTCTCTTTCTCCCTCTATCTCTCTCTATTATCTCTCTTTCTATCTCTTTATCTATCCCTCTCGTACATCGTTTATAACATTATTCTGCCAAAAGGGGGTTTGACGGCATGGATTATATTAATTCAGAGAAACACAGAAAAAAAATGTTCTCTTAATCTCTTTGAACACCTGTAAGGATTCAGAAAAAGGCTAAAAATAAAACACTCATTCGTGACTTTGATAGTGGTTATGATAGGCAAGTGACGACACTTGGTATATTTCTATACTTCGTCCAAGCATTTGACATGATTGATCACTAAATAAATAAATAACAACAACAACATTACACCATATATGCTGTTCCATTCAAATTTTATGATTGAACTAGTCAACAGTTATATTATTACATCTCATGATGAATCATAAAAAAATGAACTAATATCACCCTCAAAACAAAACGATGCATTTTAATTATTTTTATATTTTAATAAAGCAGAATATGATACTCAGAAAGACACAAAAGTCCCACACAAGGTAGTCAATGTTACATATCTTACATGTGATTTCTAGAAATGCAACACACATGGTTCCCTACAAATTTGGCGTTGATATCATCCTTTCTTAGCTTATGTATAATTACATTTCCTCTTTTGCCTGGAAAATGTGGTGAAAGTTTCATTTTATTCTTCCAAATATTCGTTCTCTGCTTTTTGAGTTTTGAACAAATGCAGCAGCTATGTCCCTGGCTTTGACATATGCAAGTCGCTCCCTATGGACCTGGCACAACATGACATGGTTCAATCTCTCCTGCTTCATGGTATTTCTGAGCCATGTTTTTACATGTCTTAGGGCACTGAAAGATCTCTCTGCTTGGCAAGAACTTGCTGGTGAAACAAGCAGGAGTCTCAGAAGTTGCTCAACATTTGGGAACACCCCCCTAACTTCCGGAATCATGCCCTGAAATGACTTCCTGCATGACTTCCTGACTTCCTGCAATTCAAATTTGTCAATGAGAATCATCATTTATTGATCCACAATCCACATAGTAGAATCGATGCCAGTCTTTTTTTGTTCTTCTATGTCTGTTAAGGTGAAGTAGATCCTGAAATTGGAAAGGGCACTGTCTATTAGCTTGAAGAACTCTACACGATACTTTTCTTCTAGAGATTCTGAAACATATTGCTGCGATCTCTTAGTGTATCTAGCTGGAATTCTTTCTTTGCGTGACATTAGGGGATCCAGCTTCCACTGCTCGATTTTCATATAGAGCTTTACAACTCTCTTCAGGACGAAACTCTTGTAGCTCATTCTTAACAAGCTCTGCAGAAGCAAGTATTCCTGAAATAGTGGCTGAGGGACTTTGAAGGATTCTATTGAATCTCTCCATACACATTAGAACTGGTAATGCCACAACAAGGCCCAAAACACATTTTCCTGCTAAGCGGAGGGCCAAAGTCAAATATCATGCTTAGTTTTTGAGTTGCCTGCCACTACCGCATAAACTAAGCACACCTTGTTTATTTGAAAGATTTTATCATAATACACAATATTTCAGAGGTGCTTTTTTTTAAATTTGTTGCGAACAATCCTAAATCGGAGGGGGCGTCCAAAACAGCGGCCCTTTTGACGAAAAATAGTATTTTGTAAATTATATTTTAAGGGAACCTTGAACCACCACAAGTTTGGTGTCATATGAAAGAAAATTAAATTATCTAAATTTTGATACCAATTTCAACGAAATTGGGATTAATTAACATCGCAAATTTAAGTAAAAAACATCATTTTTTTGATTTTTGTCCAAATATTGAATTTTATCAATAATCGTTATTTTCCATATATCAAAATCGGAGGTATGTATTTTTTGTAACTTTCCAGGAATTTGCCCATATACAAGAAAAATATTCTGTGAAAAAGAAAAGTGTATATCTCTTTTCAATAAAAAGTTATAGCAACCCAAAGTTATTGATTCGATTTCCACAAAAACAACATTTTGGCCCACATGTGTATTAACTGTATGCAAATACGTGTATTAGCGTATTGAGGACCTGTTTGGTGTGTTTACATCAAGTTTTAAAGATAACTTTTGAGTAAAACCTCTAATCACCATGGATTTGGTGTCAAAAGATGGATAATTAAAATACCTTCAATTTGATATAAATTTCATTGAGTTATGTAGTGTGTGAAATGTAAATTTTGAGCCAAAAAGGTGCTTTTTTGTAGATATTTTTTTCTCAATTTTGGCCACATGTATCTCGGTATATTAACTGGACAAAAGTGATTGGACATTTAGTAGTGCAGAAAGTTCAAGGGATTTGGAGTGCTGACTGCAATTGATAAGTACTTCTTCTGTACTCTGGGATGTTTCAGGAAATGTGGGAATAGGCAGTTGCCCCACCCATCCCCCACCAAGATATTTTGGCCTTCTAATTTTGGCCAGTATCTCGGTATATTAACAGGACAAATGTGATTGGACATATTTTAGTGGTGCAGAAAGTTCAAAGGATTTGGAGCGCTGACTGCAATGGATAAGTACTTCTTCTGTACTCTGGGATGTTTCAGGAAATGTGGGCATTGGCAGTTCCCCCTCCCACCCCGCCCCTTCCAGCCGCTTGTCATAATCTTGCCCATGACCCAGACAAGTTAGTGCATCTATCAACATGAATATAATATAATATAATATCGCCATGTTTGGTTTGATGGTTTATTTTGCCTGACTACTAAGAAAACATGTGTATGCTTGTAAGCAACTAGGGTACCGACATTCGTAAGTCCTCTCCGAGGATTTTAGGAATAATGCCTTGCCAAAGGGCACTAGTAGCGAGTAGTGAATCCACTTCACCTGGTGTCGCCTCCTCACTCCTGAACAAACCTCCTGGCTTTGATCCTATGTTCTATGTCTTGACAAGATATTGGCATTATCCTGGCTGTCCAGAACGCCAGCCCAGAAAGGGAGTCGAGGCACATACATGGATAGATTCTGTTTAATTATATACCATATCTAGACATGCTATGATGCACACCATGTTATAACGTTAAAAGTAATTAGAAGGATACTCAGAGAATGAAGGGGATGCTGAGAACATTGTTTTTAAATTTTTATTCAGAAAATCCAATTGCTCATTTAAATCAGCCAATGACCTAAATAAAATGTTGAAGAAAATGGAAAGAATACCCAGCTTACAGGCCTATCGTGATAATGGGAACGGTGTGGGGATTTATTTTTATTTTTATCCAGACGAATAATGATGCATTTTTCCTTTTGAAAAAAAATGTTGGATATATCAAAAGTACATGTAGGTTAGGAAAGAGTCCTTTCCCACATCATAAATAGTCTGAGATTTTAATCACCAAGACATGATTATAATTCAAAGAAGTTCTTAATTTTGAAGAAAATGATGGATAAATGCAGCATTATGCATGTATTATGGGGGTGAGTGTGGAAGAAATCTTGGAATTATTAAGTCCCTAGTTTTGGTAAAGTGTACATCCTGGCACATCCTGGAGATGGGTTTAAGAACGTTTCACCAACCCCCGCCACCCCAATTTGAAATAGAAATGAGATTTAAAACTACCAAGATGTGTTTAGAATGCAAACTAGTTCTGAATTTTGAAATAAATTAAGGCATAAGACATGAAGACAATGTTTATAATGGAAATGGGTGTGGAATGAATATTTGAGAATTGAATCACCATGTATGGTAAAGAATAAAGAATTCATTCGTGTAAATAAGAAAATGACATAGTTAATCATACAAACAAATCCCTAGAATTTAAATTCCTGACCAGATTGAAGAAGAAGAAAAAAATAGCTCATTAGATTTTGATGATTTTTCGTTAAATGCTAGGATACAATGTTTATCAAACTCTTGAGTTGACATGGTGTCAACCCCTCACCCCCTCTTTCTCTCTCTCTCTCTCAATCGATCGACGCCTGTGCTTTACTTTTTACAATTTTACAGGGGCTTCCACTGACAACTGCCAGTGACAAATTTGTAATTTTGGGTAGATAAAAATACACGTATCCTATAAGGAAAGATCCAGAGACAGATTGGCCGTGGGGAGTTTGGGAATTTTCCCACGAGCAGCTCTTTATTTCTGGTTGGATCAAGGTCCAGTCAATTTGTGGTCTGAGGGCCACTTGATATATGCATCTTACATATTCAGTGGACAGGTCGCATAACACTTTAAAAACCAATTTTCAGTCCCAGTCTGCCCCTGGAAACATCCAATAAGTTTTGTGTCGAAGACATGATGTAGAAAAATAAAAAGGCCTGTCTAAATGTTGTAGTCCTGTTTTTTTCTGGTTATTCAATCTTTCGAAAAAGCTGTAAAAGTTTTAGTTGCTTTAGGACATATAGTGGATAGGAATTTAAAAACAAATATTTAATTTTACCACATTGAAACGGCATCCAAAAATATATTAAATTCATTTTGATAGTGAAGATGTGCTAGTGTGATCGGAAGACGTCCAAATTCAGAAAGAAAGGCGAGTTAAGGCATTTTCATAATGTCGCTCCTTTCTGCTTAGGCGAATCCAAGGTGAATAATGAAATATATATTAAAACAATCTAGGGGTAAAACACTGATCTGCGAACCCTTCCTTTTAGAACCACAAGAAGGCCTGAGTGACTCCCGTGCGAGAAATATTCAGAAATGAAAATAGGAAATTCATTCCCACGCCCACCCCTTCGAGCAATACCCTAAGCTTTAGGAGTAATGAGTCTTCATTAAATTTTTCATTAAATGTATAAGAAGTTTGGGTGTTCATAAACATTTACCCTCCGAAAATGGACCTCTTTTAAATACGAGTACCCCAGGCCAGAAAATCTATATACACATTGCTTTTTGTACATACATGTATATTTATGAAGCAAATAAATATCATGCAATAAATTGTATTCTAAATTAAGTAATGTTTTCTATATTAACGCAACTAAAAGTGTTTATATGTGTTTTCTTCAATAATAAAAAAGAAAAAAATGTTTGGCTCAGACTTGATATCCACATGTATTGAAAAGAATTTACAGCACATTGACACTTTGGCATTATGCATGGTCTTGCACCGTCCTGTCAGTTTTATGAGCATTACTGACAATTTTTTGAGGGTTCAAGAGACCTACATTGTTGGTCTCGTGGGCTGTTTATATAATCCCAGCTAACTCACAAGCAGGATTTTTTTAATGATCTGTCTTTGATTATGTTGAAATTATTTGTCTTTACCATGACAAGATTGTACTAAGCGGTCAGATGACATACATGTATGGAGGTGAATGGGATGAGGCACCTGCCCATGCCCCCATTTTCTAAAACATCACTGAGTATAGAAGTACTTATCAATTGCACTAAGCACTCTCCTGGCCTAATCATTTTAACTGTCTGGACTGTCTGCATTACTTGTTCGTGTTCATGGACTAACTTGTCTTGTCTGTTACACATACGTCTGAAAGTGGATTGAGGCCGGTGTCGTGGCGAGATGTGTCTTAGCGAAATCACGTCTGTACAGACGCATCTCGCCTGGCGAGCTGCGTCTTACAGACACATCTTGCCGCATTCCCCCGGCGAGATGTGTCTCCTAGATCGGCGAGATGAGTCTGCGATTGGCGAAAAGTGTCCACTGGCCGATCGGCGAGATGAAGTCTGCTAGCGATTGGCGAAAAGTGTCTACTGCAGTACTGGCCGATTTGTTTTACTTTCGTGTCCCATCTAAAGGAACTAGATGTTTGTTTTTCTTTTACATGATGATGATATTGTCTAAAAATATATTTAATAACGTTCCTAAAACCCGTGAAATGCAAGTGCATTTATTGCATCATAATTTAACCATTTAAAAATAACTATGCACGCTGCTGAGGCAGATATCATTACTTACTATTCCTAGAAACTTTGAAGTTAAACAAAAATGTAACAGGTGATGTGGGAAAACTTTTTTTAAAATTGTATTATATTATCTTGTATTTATTAAATATTTTCTGCCTATATGACAGTGAGAATATGATATAATACATAACTCAACTGTTATTGTATATATTAAAATTTTGAATGTCTAAACTGCAGAGCATTTGACGTGATGTGCGAAAAAAAAAAAATGACTGCTGATTTGTGAAATGTTTCCTTTATAATATTTTGTAAAATGATTATTCTATACAAAGATATCAAAAAGTTATATGACAGGAGGGGGAAGAGGGGAAAGGAGAGAGAGAGAGAGAGAGAGAGAGAGGGGAGAGAGAGAAGAGAGGATGCAATGTTGATATTTGAAACACCTTTGATGACTGTACTTAAAAGGCAAGATTTAGAAAAAATTAGAAACAAAAACACAAAAATGCCCCCATGTTTTCGAGTGCCCCTTTTACTTCAGATACGGTGCCCCTGTTTAGAAACAAATATGTTTCCGATCCTCCGGGGCACGCCCCAACACTTTTCAAGTACCCCAAAGTTCCCTTTTACAGAGGAAAAATGTCCCCTTTACTTCCTCTTCAAATAAATAGCCCTTTTAGTTTGACATATGACCTGTTCCTTGTTCATATAATTGCCTTTTGTCCTTCTGATAAGTGACACTTTTCCCCTTCTTACAAATGCCCCTTTTCAACTGTGTAAATGCCCCTATTCAAATCTGACATGTGCCCGTTTTCCTTTTTAATAAGTGCTCCTTTTAATCTCTGATTAGTGCTCCTTTTTACTATTCACAAGTGATCCCTTTTCCTTTCTTACAAGTGCCTTTGTTCCTTTTATTAAGAGCCCTTTCCACGTCTCATAAATACCCCTTTAACCTCTGATAGAATAATGCCCTTATTAAAATCTGATAGATGCATGCCTCTTTTCCTTTGTAATAAGTGCCCCTTTTTCCTTTCTACGTAACATGTGCTCCTAATTTAAAGCGACTAATAGCATTTTTTCTCGAGTGTTCACCCTCAAACTCATTGCCATGTTCTCGCATATTTTCAGTTGCTGTAAATTATGTAACTACATCATGTATTTACAAATCTTTTCAGTCATTCATGATGAGATTGTGGTTAAAACCCCATCAGGATTGGATTTGTCCTCTTTAATTGTGTCCTCATAAATCTTACAATTTTGCTCGCTCTCATTGCTCACTCGAAAATGGAAATTCAGACCATCACACCCAGCCGCAAAATCATAATAAACAGTGAAATCATCCCTGATATTGAAATGTATCAATCACAATAATTATAAGGGTACATGTGTATACCAATGTTTGAAAATTGTATATTTTGCTTTGAGGTTATCTTTTAAGTGCCTCTTTCTTCAAGAAAGTGCCCTTTTATGGTGCCCCAACTTTTAAAGACGCTCCGCCACCCTTGTACCACATTATGTTTTTATTTGAATATCGTGGGCTTTTCCGATACAATGTTGCTATATCATGTTTATTACTTAGCATTTCCTGGTCCACTGTGATGCGAGTCTTTCTGTGCTACGGGTCATTACGACTTTAAAAAATTAATCCTGAAGCTTAATAAATAGCACTACTTGCTACCTACAGGACATGAATATCGAATTATAAAGATCATAATATGTTTGCAAAAATTTAATGAAATATGATACCTAACACATTATATATTTTAATGAATTGTACTGCTCCAACTCAGACCCCCAGGCGTGGATCCAGGGGCCGAGTGGGCCTCCCCGCCAAATAGAGAGAGAGAGAAAAGGAAAAGAAGGGAAGGAGAGAAAGGGAAAGTTAGAAGAGGAGAAGAAAAAGGGGAAAAGAAGGAGATGGGGCGAAAGGGCCTTACCTCCTAGGCTGTTACCCCCCATAAAAACAAGAGAGAAGGAAGGAAAGGGAAATAAAAAAAAGGAAAAGAGGAGATAAAGGGAAGGAGAAAAAAGAGGAAGAATTAGAAAAGAAAAGAAGGGGATATCAGTTGCAATCTTCCCGCCAACAAGTTGTGGATCGGGGGCAAAGGCCCTTGCCTCTCCCCTCCCCAAAAAAAAGAAGGAAGGGAAAGGGAGAGCTAAAAGGGAACAAAAAGAGGAAGAAGAAAGGTGATTAGAAAGAAGGGAGATCAGTTGCGATGAATCCCGCCAACAACGTGTGGATCGATCAGGGGGGCAACAGGCTTCCTCCCCAGCAAACCCTAAAGAGAGAGAAGTAAGGAAATGGAATGGGAAAGAGGAGAAAAGTGAAGAAAAAAGAAAGAAGAAAGGTAGGAGAGATCAATTGCGTTTTCCCGCCATGCAACAAGGTGAGGCTCGAGGGGGGCATATGGCGCACTTATGGAGGGCTTGGCGGGGGGGGGGCAATATAATTCAAACATGGCTTATTTCTAGTTCGATACCGGTGATTTACAAATGTTGCTGAAATGATCGACATAGTTTTCCGAGATTTTTCCTCACTTTTTAGTAAATTATAATTGTTTATGCGTTTGTTGGAAAATGACAAATTCCTATATTTACAGTCAGGCAAGAAATGTGCTTATTTAGAGGCCTAAATGTCAAGGCCCGAGGAACGGCGGGGCTCGGGGGCCTCGAGCCCCCACCTTTTTGAAAAAGTATATTAACGAGAAATAGAAAGAAAGAGAAAAGAAAGAAAGAAAAGTGACCTGCCAGTGTCACAAAATACATAAAAATATGCTCATCTAACCTTGATTAAAGCCTCAAACCCCTGAACTTCCGGTAGCTCTGCCCCCTGGATTCCACCTAGGGCCCTAAGGCGGGCCCTGAATGCTTATCTGACCGTTATAAAATGCCTAAAACCCCTGAGCTTCTGGGGCTCTGCCCTGGACCCCACGCCAATTAGTGTCCTGCCAGTGTCACAAATAAGGTATCAAAATATGCTCATCTGACTGAATTAAATGCCCATACCCCTGAGCTTCCGGGGCTCCACCCTTGACCCCGCCAATTTACGCTACGCTCTACCTGATCATATATACTCATATATAGCCTCCCCACCCACTATGAAAAGCATTCAGCGGGCCTGCATGTAAGAGTGGGGTGATGCAGATTTTTGTCTGCTCCCCCCCACCATACCCTTTTCCAGCACACAAACACATTAGGCACTCTCTGGAAGGGCCCACCATGCATTGCTATAAAAGTAGTCCACCATAGGGATGTTGCGAAGTGGTCATATGATGCACTTATATAGGACTACTTTTTATATCTCGACATGCGAGTTCCTCCAAAATATGGGAGTTTGCCCCCTGGGTAATATATGGAGGAATGTGAATGAATGTATTATACATGTACGTGTTTATTCAGCTCTCGTATCCTTCGGTCAACTTTCATTCACACATATTATCCTAACTCATTCATTTGTAATTCATTAATGACATCTACTATAAATCAGTGCATTCAATCTACTTCCTGTATTCCCTTCCTTTTTCTCATCCTTTCACAATCACATATTCATTATGGGCCTTCCATTCTGCCTTTCACAATCATACGTTTCACCCAACAATTTTTCACAACCCACCCTACACTCTTCCTTTGGTCTATATTCTTCACCACACATTCTGGACTACATGTACCTTTAACTACCAAGACATATTTATGTGAAATAATGATGGCAAATTATACCGTATCAATCATGTATTCATCCCTAATTACATTTAATAGAAAAGTACAACAATTACTTAATGGTATTGATATTTAATTTAGAAAACGAGATTGAATTTTTGTAATAAAAATGGCTTTGTATGCAAAAAAATGTGCAATATAAAACTGGAAGTGATAGATTGAAACACAAATTATAATATAATATGTACATCTTTGACTGCGTAATTCCTTGCACATGTGCAGTGGTAAATTAAGTTTTCATAGAAAATGGTGCATTTATATAATGACTAATGATTGGTAAAGAGAAGTCACAAGGAAATTACCTACATTGTAGTTATATTGGAGCCTTGTTATATGAGGGCCCAAAACCAGAATACAAAGAAGTGGGACCATCAAAATTACATTTGGATAATTATAGTGTTTATTATAACGAGGTTCCACTGTATTTAGATCAACGGTACATGCCCACATTTTAAATGACGGGGCAGCCCGAGCACAGGTGCAAACTGCTATCGTCTGACGATTGATGCCTCCTCCTTCTACAGCCGTCAAAGCCTGGGCCTAGTTACCAATGAAAAGAGCTGGATTGGAAGTCCATTTGAATGCTGCATGAAAAGAAAAAGGTGCAAACTGCTATCGTCTGACGATTGATGCCTCCTCCTTCTACAGCCGTCAAAGCCTGGGCCTAGTTACCAATGAAAAGAGCTGGATTGGAAGTCCATTTGAATGCTGCATGAAAAGAAAAAGAAAATTCAAATTCATCAGAAATCATGCACGGAACAAGAACATGTCTGGCACATTTTGATACAATTGACATCTTTTGATGCAATTTGGAACATTACATGTATAAGGACATATTCAACAAGTAACATTCCAATTTCCTTTTTTGCTACCAGAACTAGAGAAGCTCAAAGCTCCCACTTATGAAGAAATACATCTAAACCTGTATATGTGGATATGTCATCGGACTGCGGATCACAAGGTCCGCTGTTCGAGTTCCGCTGCATCACCAATGTTCTTTAGTAAGACATTAATCTACATTTGCCACACTCGACCTGGGTGAGGTAAATGGCTGGAATTAATTCCTTGAAATGCTAGAGCGCCGTAATGGTGGCACAGCTAAAGCCGGTTAATAATTTCTAAATTTGGAAGCGCATAGAGATGTTTAAAATGTGATATGCGCTACACATTTCTGCTTGTACATGAATATATGCAAGTATTGCACTTTTTGATGACATGCGCATACTAATTGTAATTGTTACACCTTACAGGTATATCGGATTTCGACGAAAATGGTATCAGAATGTGCATAAGACTTGCAGCGAAATCTCTGAAAATGTGAGGTTAACCATACTTGACTGGAACCATCCGTTAATAGAAAGTACATGTAATATTTAAATATGTTTTTTTGAGAATTACCAAATCCAATTTTTATTAAAGGCCGTGTAGCTTGGCAAATACTGGTTAATGCCATCTACGTCTTCTTTTGGACAACTGCACGTAAACGAATGGACTGGATTAACGGTAGTCAGCGACTTAATCTCGATTAGCCCCGAGTCAGGCCATGGGAAAGACACTTAGTCTCGTCAGTCTACACTCCCTTTAAGGTTGACAGTTGGGTTTATTTGACAAATAAATGTTAGATTAGGTTAGATTTGCCTAGTTCTGTCTGTATACACATGGATTCCCTGTAATCTGGACTCCAGTGGTCTCAACAACGGAAAAGGGATGATTTTAAAAGAGATTGTTAGAGAAGGAAACTTTCATAACCATGTACCTCTCCAAAACAGCCCATTATTTTGTTGTTCTGCCTTTGTCTCCTCAAGTTGTCATCTTGCTTCATCAGCGTTCATCTCCTATGGTGAAGCATCATCCTAAAATTTAAAATAATGCAAAAGCATTATACACAAATTATAATTGCCCTCATGTTGATCAGTCTTCTGAACAAGGATACATATGTTCAGCTGGGGGCAGTGTTCGTAGTAGGTCCATGGGTAGATGATCAAGATTTTACTTTACCTAAAATGAAAACAACTTCTTTTTTTAGGGGAGGTCGGGGTTGGTTAGGGCAATTAAACCATTATAACCACATGTAGCTATTTCAGTGTGAGTTGAAAAATTGAATCAAGAGTTTCGCGGACATTATGCTTACATGAGAGGTAGTATGTCAATCCAGTACCATCCCCTTCCTCTCTCTAGAAAAATACATTTGTGAAAGTTATATGTAGTTTTTTTTAAGGAAGACATTGAAATTTTATAACCGTAGTCCCTGGGGCAATTTTGGGGAGAGGCTGCCCACATGTCAGAGAGACTCATTCTCACAAAGTTAGATCCCTTTCACCCAAGGATAATTCCTATCAAGTTTGCTTAAATTCCAGCAATCCTTTTATAGAAGTAAGAGTATATCAAAATATGACCCTGGGGCACCTGGGGGGCTGCCCCATGCCAGATGGTTACCTCATATCAACAACTTTAGATACTTCCTTTCCCAAGGACGATTCCTGTCAAGTTGAGCATTTTGCTGAGGTGAGCTAATAAATAATTTCTTAGATTTTCATCTACATGTATTTATTAAATGAACCAAACTGTCAAACTTAATAGTACCGAAGGGCTATAAATGCCATATTTCATCGTCGTCTTGGTTACTGGTTCCAATCAACAGAGCCTGCGCATGAGGTTCACCGCAAAATCATTCAAGCAACGGGATGGACCTGGGCAAATTCAGTGTGTGGCGCTGGTGTTATCACCACGCCATTGTTTAGCACAAAATTGTTTGGAACCAGCACCCTTGACAACTTGGCCAATACATCACACTTCGGTACTCTATAACCTTCATTTGTTTTTGATGATATTTCTACTATGATTCAAATCAACTTGTTATCATGGTTAGATTTCCCATTTCTGTCTGTATACACATGGAGTCCCTGTAATCTGGACTCCAATGGTCTCAACAAACAGAAAAAGGAAAATTTGAAAAGAGATTGTTGTCAGGGTAGAAGGAAACTTTCATAACCATGTACCTCTCCAAAACGGCCCATTATTTTGTTGTTCTGCCTTTGTCTCCTCAAGTTGTCATCTTGCTCCATCGGCGTTCATCTCCTATGGGAAAGCATCATCCTAAAAAATGAAGAAAAAAAAATGAAAAATTAAATATGTAAAAGCAGTATACACAAATTATAATTGCACTAATGTTCATCATTAAGTCTTCTCAACAAGAATACATGTTCACGTGGGGGCAGTGTTTGATGATCAAGATTTTACCTCTTCTGTCCCCCCTCCCTCCTCATACAAATTTGTGACAGGTCATTTACAGAACTTGTTTCTGACAAATTTGTAAATCTACTGACTTTGGAAACATTGTTTCCAAACTCTTCCTGACAAACCCCACAATATAAAATTTTTTCAAATGATACCACTTTACTGTGGCCACATTAGTCCATCCTAGAAATGAATCACTTCCATACATTCTATTTACAAATGTTTAAAACATTTTGAAAAACAATCCAAAATTATCACATTTACTCCACAATTGTACTCATATACAGTCAAACCTGCTTTAGTGACCACCTGTCTACAAAGACCACCTGTCTACAAGGACCACATTTTTGTTTCCCTTGAAAATGGTTTCTCATTGAAACATGTACTAAAGGAACCTGTCTACAAAGACCACTTTTTGTGTTTCCCTTAGGCGGTCGCTATAGACAGGTTTGACTGTATCTCTTTTATATATCTTTTCATGGTTTACCTACATATATTAAGGAAAATCAATTTCAAGATCACTGAATATTACACCATCATGTTTATAAATAGACGTACATGTAGGCCTATACCTGTCAATTTTTATGTGAAATCTTTAGGTGTCCATACCATCTTGCAATTTGTGGCAATGTCTATAATAAGTTCCATGAGTTGGGTTCTTCTGTTAAAGTTAATCTGAGGAAAAGATATCGAAACGAAAGATAAAATCTTTCTCATAATTTTCCCTACATCTATAGGCCCTATCCGCATTTTGACATGTTTTCGCATTCGATAGAAAAATTGGTCATCTTTTAATAATTGTCTTATTATTGTTATCTTTCACAGTTCACAGACAACTAATTTAACGAAAAGACAGCGCTCTTGTTTAAAAACTGCCCCACAAAATATACCTTTATGCTGTGCTCAGTTTATCTCATCAATTGAGCTTGTAAAGCTACATTAGCCCATCACAGTTCTACATATTCGCAAATGAGAACTGACATGACCAACTGAATTTGTCAACAACCATCATACCTTTCCTATTGTACTTTTGTCTATTTATCATGTATTTCATCTTTTGCACAAGCTGCACCTTGAGCATTTGATTGTCAAGTGGATTTGGTGCCTTACAAATCTTATGTATTATTATTATAAATGACAGTCATCTTGTTTCGTTCAGTACAACTCAATACCTCATCCACTTTGGCATGCCATGAACACATACTTTATAGAGTGGCATTAATAATAACACTTGGATCAGGGAGATAGAAACACTGCAATTGAACAAATTAATTCATCAAGACAAATTATTTGAGATTTATCTAAAAGGCCTTGATCTCGAGTCCGACTCTGAGAGTGGAAAAGGGCAGGAAAAATGCTCCACGCAGACGGCGAACTAGGGACATTTAATGTTTGGAACTTCACGAGAAAGAATGGCATCGCATGATTTGTTAGAATTTTCGCGACAAAGTGATGTAGTAGTAGTAGTAGTAGAATATATTAGCGCCTATATAATTCATTGCCAGAGAAGTTATCTGTGAAAAACCGCTCATGTGACCGGAAACCGGGCAGGCAACATGCAGTAGATCTAGACTACTTTGACTTCGATGACTACTTCGATGACTATTTTAAACACACACAGATATGCATGCATGCGTACGGCATGTAGCAGGATAGCACTAGCACTATACTGTAGGCCTACATACAAAGTCTATAGTATAGTATAGAGTCTAGTACTAGTAGTAGCAGTAGCAGTGCCATTGCCATTGTATAATTAACGACTCATTTCACTTTTCAGAATAGATCCACCATTTAAGACCCACCTAGATTGGAATAGGGTAATCTGTTGCAGTATAACTCGAATTTATTCTGATCACTGATGCAAGAAACTTACGAAATTGAACGGTTAACTTAAAAATGTAATTAGGTCTATGAGTTCGAACTTCTTCTTATTCTTTAATTTGCACGGAAATTCCCGAGATTGTCCCCTAAAGTCTGGGAAGACTTTCCCGGGAGGTAAGGGGTAAGGCTGAAAACTAGCTCATGACGACAAAAACTGAAAAGTTCGAGTAGATTGCACAGTATGTTATTTCCAAAACATCTAGATCTAGTATGAAATCCTGAAATAGTATGAAAGCACTAGAAAACAGAAATGTATCTAAAGTACATGGCAGTCATGATTGTAGCGGAATATATTAAATATATGGATAATTATAGCACGACTCACCTTCGAGTTTAGAGGCTGTTCAGACCGGCAGAGATAGCTCTAGAGAATAGATCTAAGAATCGTAACAGACAGTACTATCTAAATAGATAGATATGATGATAGCAAATCTATAAATGTATGCATCAATCAACTAATAGAAATAATATGATCATATAATTATAGATAATATGATATAATGTATTACAGCCTAGAGTTCACCGCACAGAAAGATCTCTTCTATATTTCGATCAAGCGACCAATAAGACTTTGGTCGTAGTTAGCGCAACAAAAGAATGATAGAATTCAGGCTATGGTGTCTTCGAAATAAAAAAACAAAAAGTGAAAATGTAACATGGATGATATTGATAAAGAGAAGAAAGATTGGACAAAAGCTTTCACCAGAGTCTCCAATGTCACAGCAAAATAACAGATTTCATATCATAGCAAAACACGAGGGTAACCTCGCTTTTCATAAGGACCGCTATTCATAATTTGAGAAAAGGGTCTCTATTCATAATAGAACATGAGGGTCGCTATTCATATTACGAAATGAGGGTCGCTATATTATATTCATAATACGAAATGAGGGTCGCTATATAATACGGGGTGATCGAGGGTCGCTATTCATTCAAAAAATGAATATGAAATAAGCAATGAACAAAATGATAAGAAAGCGAAATAATGAATATGGGACACCCCACGGCTGTGGCGTAGCCGCGGTGAGGGGCGTGAGAGATTTTTTTATTTATTTATTTTTATTTAGGGGTGCGATATAGCCCTCGTAGCGACAAGGAGGCAGGATATAATGATAAATACAGAACAAACACAGGAAAAATACGGAATTTAAACATAAATATGCAATCAGGTTCAGAAAAAGGTAAACATTGATTAATTCGAGACATAAATTCAAAGCAAACACAGAAAATATACATGTAATGATGTAATAATTATTCAAATCCATTTATAATCATGCTACGAGGGCTATTGATGTTACGAGGGCTTTAGCAGGGGCGGATCCAGGATTTTCCAATAGGGGCGGCCTGAAATGTAAAAATCGCGCCGATCGATATTTCGCTCAGTGGGGGAGTAGTGTGAGCACTAAGTAAAATAAACAAAGAAACAAAAAAACTCAAAACCCCCTCCCATTGAGCAAACGCGCCCTCGCCCCCGTGGATCCGCGCCTGGGCTATATATATCCTACCCCAATTTTTACGCTACATGACGCGAAAAAACCCTTCAAGGTCCGAAAGTGTTCAAGCCCCTATCCCCCAAAAAACAATTTGAAGTGCCCCCCTCATCCCTCTCCAAACCCATTTGGTTTCGGTGTTAGGAAAGTTTCAGGAAATCAAGATTATGGATAAATGAAGTTAGGTTAATCAATATGATTACTCGTATCCTGAGGTATGATAATTCCTGGAAAAACGAAAATCTATCAGTCTTCATTGGCTATTAATTGAAGAGCTTCTGGATGCCTGGATATGGCTGAGGCTATAATGATTTGTAGGTCCATAAGTCCTACTTAAACCTACTTGCTACAAAAACATTATTTTCGTTTATAAACAATTACTAGTTTCTGAAATAGCAAACTCAGTGATAGTGGGCCTGCTTGTTCTACTTAATGTCTCAGTGGCAAAGCCTGGATAAGATTAGTCGGGGGCAGGGTAGTGGGGCAACATTTCCCATAAGGCGGACAAATTATGATATGATAAGATGTTTTACTACTTTTTCGTCACCGCAGGAGCGGGGAAAATATATTAGCTAGATTATGGGGATGTCTCTATATAATTATCAAAGATAAAAGGTAAAATATACTTCTTAAAGAGACAAATATTCGGGGCCATGTGTAGCCCCCCGCCCGCAGCTACGCCACAGCCGCGGGGCGTCCCCATCCAATATTTCCTTTGATATTACCATTTTGTTCATTGCTTATCTAATTTGTATGAATAGCGACCCGAATAGCGATTTGAGATTATAATATGCCCTTTTAGTTTTAGGAACACGCATTTCTATCGAATTTTGACATTTCAATTTCAAGTTGAGGTTATATAATACGCCCTTTTTATAGGAACATGCAATTCTATTGAGTTTAGAAACTTAAACAAATAGATGTAGGTAATTTTAAGCATTTTCAAACTATTGCTAAATAAAAAGATTGAACTAAACAAAATATGAAATACTTGAGTTTCAAGTTATTTTTGGCCAGGTTTTCACAGTTGGTAAATTATATTAGAGCTTCAGATGGAAATCGGCCATTAATTAACGCATAACGTTAAATAAAATATATAACTCAAATTAACAGTATTTAGATTTAAAGGCCATATAAAGTATTGTATAATATTTCAATAAGATAAAGAGCTTATCAAATTAAATGTTTTTGATCATTACTCCTAATTAGGGCGCATATGTTTGTCACGTGCCAATATTTTTTTTGTCTTCTGCAGATTGAAGTTAGGGCTCAAACCGGCATATCGAGGGCTTATCTACACAATAATGGCAACAATTCGGCTTTAAGTTTGAAGTCTTTCAAAAAAAAATCGTATGACGTTTCCGTTACATATTGATCCACACCATGTAAAAGCGGTAAAGTTGTTCTTTACTGCCAAACATGTGTCACATGCCGACAGTTTTTTCCGGGTTTCACCGTTTCAGATTGAAGTTGGGCTCAAACCGGTATTTTTTCCTTTTCGATTAGACGATTTGGAAACACTACAACCCCGTTTGGTGGCTGGCTTCCTCATTAAGCGCTAACATTGTGGGCTTCCAACGTATTGGTCGCAGGCTTATTGGTCGCTAGTGTCAAGGGCTAGTCTCGTACGTACAGCCAATTGTATGGTGAAGTACTGTTCCGTTTGGGGCTAGACTCGTACGTTTAGCCATTTTTATGGTGTTATTAATTTGATATAAATTGTAGCCAACAAACGATTTGGGAGTAAACAGTACATCTCTCTTGTCTTATGTTACATAAAAATACAATATTAATGGTAAGATACAATCAAGTGGAGCAGAGTGGAGGTATATACATTTTAAGTCGATTTTTTAAGTTGTAGGGTTCAGGACGCATTTCGCCAGTGGACACATCTCGCCGTGACTTAAGCGGCGACATGTGTCCGACCTAAGACACATATCGCCGACGTAAGACGCGTCTCGCCACCCAATTTTCGGCGACCTGTGTCTGCGGACACCCCAGGTCAAAAAAACAGTTGAAACCAGTTGGATTTTCAACTGGTATCAACTGGAATCAACTGGTACCAGTTGAATCCAGTTGACGGAACTGGAATATGTGCCAGTTTATTCTACTGGTTTCAACTGGATTCAACTGGTACCAGTTGTACCAGTTGAAACCAGTTGACACAACTGGTAAACTTCACATGCACCAGTATATCCCAGTTGAAACCCATTGACTCTACTGGCACATGCTGAAAACAAACCAGTTGATTCCAGTTGAAACCAATTGACCATACTGGTATATTGTTACACCAGTTGATACCAGTTAAAAACAATAGGTGTTACTGGTACATCTACCAGTTGATTCCAGTTTAAAACCCATATACAACCAAAGTGGACCATTTGAGACCAGTTGTTTCCGATTGGAACATATTGAAATCCCAATGGGTGTTTCCAGCTGATTCCATTTGAAAACTATAGGCGTATACTGGTATATTATTAGCCTAGTTGATACCAGTTAAAACCAATGGGCCTTACTGGTAAATCTACTAGTTCATAACTTCATTCCAGTTGCAGCACAGTGGCCAAACCGTGGACCATTTGATACCAGCTGATTCCAGTTGGAAACCAGTAGATGATTACCAGTTGATTTACCAGTTGAAAACCAGTAGATGATTACCAGTTGCTTATTACCAGTTGAAAACCAAAATATGATACCACTTGAATTACCAGTTGAAACCAGTAGATGATTACCAGATGATTTACCAGTTGAAACCAATTGAAGATTGCCAGTTGATTTACCAGTTAAAACCAGTAGAATACCAGTTGAAAAACCAGTTCAATGTATCTTATGCATATTCATGATTAATTTGCATGTTTTCACAGAAAACGTAATTATCATGATCTAACAAGCAAATGTGACAATGCACATCAATTTGTGATTTGTAGTTTCTCAGTCAATCATTGACAAGTTTATAATATATGTCTGATCATGTTTTACATCTAATTTAAGACGTAAAAATATATAAATACTGATATATGTAATTAATAACCAGTAAAAACATGTACAATTTTGTATATATGTATGTACAAACTCTTCATCACTCATTTATATACACAACTGTAATTCACTTCAAATGATCTATGTGATGGAGCAATTGCAAGAGTCTATATAAATATGGTTCAGTTGGTCGCCAGATGCCATGCAATAAAGATTATTGATTATTGATTAATTGATTATCAGTTGATTGCTGGACGTTACTAAATGATCAACTGGTTTTCAACTGGTAGATCAACTGGAAATATCTACTCACGGTTTTTCAAGTGGTACCAGTTCACAACTGGTGGTTTCAACTGGTCCTAACTGGTACCAGTTGACAACTGGTATTCCAACTGGTCCTAACTGGTACCAGTTAACAACTGGTATTCCAACTGGTACCAGTACCAGTTGATTCCACTATACCAATTTCCATATTGAAACCAGTTCACTAAACTGGAATCAACTGGTGGTTTCAACTGGTCCTTACTGGTACCAGTTAACAACTGGTATTCCAACTGGTACCAGTACCAGTTGATTCCAGTTGATTCCACTATACCAATTTCCATATTGAAACCAGTTCACTAAACTGGAATCAACTGGTGGTTTCAACTGGTCCTTACTGGTACCAGTTAACAACTGGTATTCCAACTGGTACCAGTACCAGTTGATTCCAGTTGATTCCACTATACCAATTTCCATATTGAAACCCGTTCACTTAACTGGAATCAACTGGTACCAGTACCAGTTGCTTTCAACTGGTCCTCAACTGTTTTTTTGACCTGGGACAGATCGCCACCCGGACACTCTGGCCCGTGACAGCGCAGGCTCTGTTCTTTAGAACCAGTAACATGGACGACGTCGAGCGAATATGACGTTAGCACTTCTGTACGCTATGACGTCACACACAACCGGCTACAAAATAAATGCAATGAGAACAATACCACCTATGGGGACAGAGTCGCAGAGATTTAGTTTAATCAGATTTTCCGTCCATGCGCACTCGAGACAAAAGCACAATCCTATACCGTGCAAATATCACTCTCGCTATACGCGTCCATGAGAGCAAAGTCGGTGTAAAGTACAAAAACAGGCGACAGAAGGACACATAAAAAAAACGCCGCATTTTTCACAAGATGTCGTTCTCTAAAACCCAAGGGTTGTTCATGTGCTGTATTTCACTGACTATCTGTCTCTTGTATACCATGATGACAAAACATGATTATGATGTGGCTACCAGATACACTCCTCGAGGTACCGTTACAACAAACCGCCACGGAGATCTAGGACAACATCAGGACGAATCATGTAAGTTCATACTGTTTTCCTAACTAAAAGTGTCGTAGTCGAGTGGTTTAAGCACTTGACTATTCAAAGGTCGTGGTTCGATCCCCGACACGGCACTAATGTCCTTTGGCATTAATCTACATTTCCCACACAATACCCAAGAGAAATGGGGACCTGGTAGGATGACGAAAGCATTTGTGTTAGTAATTGCCTATGCCCTCATGGTGACCATATGGTAGGAATACTCCCCAGGGAGTGGAGATGGTGCATATTGTGCGTGAATGAATCCGATGACCGGGGTAATCATATCAGTAAAGCGCTTTTTAGACGGTATAATCCAGATTATTATTCCTCTTGCTTGTAATGTCACTAGTTGGTTTGTAGGAATCTTCGCGGTATGTATTGATTCCGATGTAATTGGTATTTAAAAAAATTTAAAAAAAGTGTAATAAGTAATGTATTAACTCTCTATCGGTATGTATGAAGATGCCGCACAGTAAAACTTGAGTAATTTTCTTTCTTTTTTCATTTTATGGTCCAATGTGGAATGCAAACATTAAAAACTGATTTGCTCACATTACTAAGAGAAAGCTCCCGTAGGTGTATTTGGTCAGTATGGTCACATGTTAGTTTTCAGGTTTTCCTGAAAGAGTATACTTTTTTCTATGTAATTTCAAAATTTGGAAGTACAAAATAATTAAAAAGTGGTATTTTGGCGGTATTATTTAGACATATGTGGGGGGTTTTCTCCTGTGGTTGTTTAGCTTGTTGTACATGTAGTAGTTTTTATTTACGACCCTTGCTATTAGTCTCACTTTGATCTCCAATAATCCTTGGAGAAATAATGGGCAGGATGTGCTTAATTAGTGTGCCAAGTTTTAGGACAATCTTATTATCTCTTCACAGAAATTTCTAGAGTTTTAATACTCCTTTTGTCACCTTGCACAAGACCTTGGAAATCAGAGTGCTTAAATAGACTACTATACAGACTTTAAACACCCTTTTCTCTAAAGCAACATTCTATGGCCGGACTGGACATTCTTCTCTTCTCCCATCCAATTGCAATGGGGTTGAGTAATACATGTATATCATTTTACAGCTGAACATTTCCTCTTTCAGCATCAACCCTAAACTAAAAAATCTTTTCTGACGACTTTTTGGTGTTTTTGTGTTGAAGGGTCACATTTGATAAAACAGACATTGACTTGTAGGGTGTGTAATATAACATTTTTTGGACAGCAAGGGAGTAATATTTTATCATATTATTAATATTGATGGTTGTGCGCGCCTTGTGGCTGCCCGCCTACAGAGCTCTTGATTTTCAGTATATTTTTTGCTATTTCTGATATTTCTTTGATTGTGACTTGTATTCTATCTATGAATGTTTGTCTTCAAGCACCTGTGGTAAAGTTTTTGAGATTTTTTACACTGTATTTCTAGCGTTTTTAGAGTCAGATTTATTCTCAGTTTTGCCATACTGTATCATGTATGCAGGTACAGCCATTTCTGTTTTGCCTATACGTAGACCATACTGTACATGTATTTGGCATTGTGTGATCACTCCAACGAAATACAAGTAAGCTTGTATTTCGTTGGATCGCTCTCACATACACAATGATACCATTGAAATTGTATTCCATGGTATTGGTTGTGCCTCACTTGCGAAGCACTCAGCTACCACATACTTATTGTTGTATGAGAGCTAGCTACTCTCAGCAATACATTGGGGGTCCCATACTGTACTATCACAATTCTGTGTCAATTCAAATTACTAAGTTGTGGGGATATTAACCTAATCCAGGCCCTTCTGGTGATGACTCCGCCTCGATTTTGGATATTCATATTCAGTATACTAGTGAATTTCTACACTCACTCAATTCCGGAAGTACATGTAAATCTGATAAATGGCGTGAGGACAACACCTTGGCCTGGGGGAGGATTTTATCCCTATAGGTATCGGGCGACGGCTGAGGACACATCGGGGGAAAAGGCCGGGGTGGCCGTGACGGATTCGAAGACCATCTTAAATTATGTACTATCAATGCACGCTCCCTTCGAAATAAATCCACAATTTTTCATGACTTTGTTAAGGATAAAAAATGTGATATCGCTGCTATCAGTGAGACATGGCTGTCTGCATCTGATGATGCAGTCATCGCTGACCTCACTCCCACTGGCTTTGCATTTCTGCACCACCCCAGAGCCTCCAGGCGTGGAGGTGGTGTTGGGCTCCTGTACAGGGACAATCTCTCTGTACATATCAACCAATCAGTTAACTATACAAGTTTTGAATTTATGTCAGCCGTGGTCTCCAATGGCACGACTAGTCTTGAGATCTTAGTCATTTATAGACCACCAGGTTATCAATCTTTTTCATTGTTCATTAATGAATTCTCAGATCTGTTGGATGAGAAATTGTATAAATTATCTCTCTTGTTATCACAGGAGATCTTAATATACATTTAGATAATCTCTCATCCAGTGGCGTACCTGGCATACCTCGTCGGGGGAAGGATTTGGACGAGCAAGGGGTGTTGGGGTGTGGAAGGGGGTGAAGGGGGACTAGGGGTTGTCCCAATAACACAGTAGGGATCTTGTCGATATTAATATTTGCGATCGGGCGACTTCATATCTTTGGTCTATTTTGATTTAAAAGAAAAGTTGGGATGGGCAAACAGCAATCACTTGCGTCGGGCTTCACCTTACATCAGGCCCGGGGAACGTTTTTCAAAGTGGGCTAAAGTATTTACGATCAGGTAGAGCTGTAACGAGCGAAGCGAGTGGAGTGTAAATTGGCGTGGGGTCCAGGGGGCGGAGCCCCCAGAAATTCAGAGGTTTTAGCAGGCCAGGGG
>CP137676.1:16890076-16917103 GCA_037976565.1 Mesocentrotus franciscanus
AATAGTACATACAAGACCTGAATTTGAATAGAAATGAATGAGGATCAAAACAGTAATACATTTCTTTTCTTATTGATATATTTTCAATAAATGGGGTGATTGAGCCTTTTCAACAGGAATTGGGTTTTAAAAGGGTGTACAAAAAAATTAAAAACTGTCACAAATCAATATCTGTCTACAAACAAGAGATCAAAGGAAAAAACAAACACACGAAAAATGAAATAATACTAGTACATACAAATACTATACAAGTTAAAAGTAATGAATATGTGATAATCAAAAATCAAAGATGGACTTTCAAGATATTGTAACTCTCTACAGTGGGTTAAAGGGTCTAATTCTCGGCTAAAACTCGTGTAATGTCAGACCGGTCCGGTCTGACGGAGCTGATAGGCTGGAGCCAATAGGTATTCTCTCTTACCATTGTTATACAGGGTGGCCCAATAAAACGGACTAGCCTATTTCCAATAATGCGAGGTAAATTCCACTGGTACCAGTGCATGTGGAATCTTTTTAGAAGAATAATGATTTCACCAAATTTCAAAAAATTGATAGAGTAACTTTTTTTCTTCTTCTTCTAGACACATTTTTTGTGAAACAATGTTGAAGGCAACCGCAGGCAGTGCTCCTTGTAGAAAATAACGTATAATTGTGTAGTTTCTGAAATGGTATTCTGCATGAGCTTTGGGCAAGCTATAGTAAACGTCTGATGGAACACAATTATAAAATCCACACACATTTCCCCTTTTTTCAGGCATTTTAATAACATGTTTAAACACAGACATGAAATTATATAGGAATTGTAAAGAAAGCAGTTTCTGACAAATATGAACTCCTACCTTGTGTCACAAAATGCCCCCTAACACAAAAATCCCTTTACCAAATATGTCAATCTTTGTATCATTTTTATTTCATGTAAAAAAGGTTCTCCTTCCGTTGGTAGGAGTGAATCTGACCCAATAATATGTGAAATATGCTCGTCCGTTGTGGTTTTTTCCGGGCCATCCTGTATAACAAACCTTGTTATGGAAGATTTTACTATCTTAGTCTAGGGATGGGGGGTAGAGAGAGAGAGAGAGAGGAGGGGGTTATGAAAGGAATCGAAAAAGTACCTCTTCCGATGGAGTGAGCTTCGTTCGGTTGTAGGTAAGCGAGCACACGAGATAAAACCGATTACATTTCGACAATGTTTGTAGAACGTCGATGACTGAACGGCTGCCACACTTTCCGACTCTGTTGAACACAATAGCAGGGCTCTCTAATGCCTGGTAAAAATTAGAGAAAATAATACATGAAATCAGAAAATAGGGTCTGAGAGTGGGTCCTGACCTAGTCCAGATTCTGTCCGTATATGTTGTATTCTTCAATCATCTATGTCCTCCTCCCTTACACGCATCCCACACATAGCGCGGTGTCTCCAATCATCGCGCGATCCCCAAAAACAACCGTCGAAAAGACAAGGACTGTTTCCGGTTCAGCGTTGAGGGCGTGTTATTTTCTCAGCTGATTGGGTGCGAGACACGGAAACAGTCCAGGCTGTGGACTAGTCCTGACCATGATCATGGTACGTTTGCTGTCCGCAAGATATATCTCCCCCATGGTCAAAGAATATTTAAAATTTTTCAAAAAGGTAACTTTTCAAAAATAATGATATTTCATTTCGTATCAATCACGTACAAAAATGACCTTGTAAACATTTGTCATTTGACACTAATCTACACTCTCCATCCAGGTGAAGGGAATGAGTGCCAGATAGAAAGATACCTTTGACATGCTTGAGCGCCTTGCCATGATAGCTTGAAGCCGGATAATACCCCAAACGAACGAGGCCGACCCCAGTGCCCTGTCCTATAAAGAATTACAATTGATCCAAATCAATCGCTAGTCCTCTTATCGATCGCAAATTTGCAATCTCCTATCTCTAATTTACATGGTTGCAATTGATATCAATCGCATATAAGTTTGTAAGACAGGGCCCAGATCGACACAAGAAGACTGACAAATGACGTTCCCGGATGGCCAAATATTGGTCGGTCTGATGGAGTCGGGTTGGTTGTACGGTGATACTGCATTGCCCTCAGGATAACTGGCGATGCTAACCTTGGTTTAAAAAAAATAAAATGGAGCCTATACGTAGTGCCTCTTATTCTGTATTTTATTTCGAAATATCTGAATTATTTTGTTTTTGATTTTTTGGAAACGGTACCATCCTAGTAAAAAATTATCGGTTTACCTTCTCATCTTGTTTTCCGGATACTAGTGGGAGTTTCATCCAACCGGCAGGGTCCCACTCATTCCAAAGATAACGGAACCTCTTTTCACCTTCCAAACTGCTCGCTACCCCATCATTATATCCTCTCATCACGGCTTCAGGATCCTCTGCCCCCGTATCGGTCGTGGTATTGGACAACTGACCCACTTTCTCGTCATCGTCCTCAGAATCGTACCCTAGATCGTCCATGACATCTCTCCAACTATAGTCATCCTCCCCATCCTTCTCCATGTAGACATCATCGTATTCGTTGTCATCAAAATCGTCATCGTCCTCGTAGTCCTCCTCATCATCGTCGTCGTGACCACCGATTGCGGCTATTGAGATGTGTTCGTTTGTAATGAGAAGTGACGTTTCTATAGGTCTCCCATTTGCCATGTACAGCTTATACAAGGCATTGCTGATGGTGCTTCCTAGTTTGATTTGATGGGTCGTCACTGTAAAATCAAACAAAGACAGACTTATTGAGAATTGTGGGGTAACAAACATAATAAACACGACAATTTCCTTAAATCACTTGAAAAGAAATGGTTTCGTAGTCACACTCATACACAGGAGATGAAAACAGAGTCAATAATACTTGACTGAAATCGGTCTATTGCAAACAGGAGCGTTGACCACCCCCATTCATTAAAGGGCGAGGCCCCTCTATATACAAGTTGTTCCACGGTCCTTTTTTAATAGATTAAACTAGGCAAATACGGAGTTCAAACACCATCTGCTCCGTTGAAATGCTTCAAATTCATGCTAGGGTAAAATAATATTCTGTTTACTACTACTAATGCTACGAATAATAATAATAATAATAATAATAATAATAGGAATAATAATACTAATGATATTAATTTATTAACAATAACAATAATGATAATAAATATTATGATATTAATAATAGTAGTAGAAGTAGTAGTAGTAGTAGTAGTACATGTACTAGTACGTACGTAGTAGTAGTAGTAGTAGTAGTAGTAGTAGTAGTAGCAGTAGTTGTTGTTGCAGGTGTAGCAGTAGTACGAATAATATTAATAATAATAATGATAATAATAATAACCTCTGCTAAATTTACTCAGTCGGATTTCATTGGGATCACACGCCACTGACTATGATATCATGGTATAGAAATGAATGTTACAATCTACAGACGGCTTTTCGTTTTTTGTTAATTCATAAAACATACTGTATTTATATGTGTGTATGTACATTTGTGTATATAAGAAAGTATTGAGTTCTGCTCGGAGTTCGCGAAAATCATTACTTGACATAACCCTAATTAAGTGCGTAAATATGTAAAACATTTTCTTCTTGTACGGAGGATCATTATTTATTGTGTTTTTATATATACATGTAAGTAAGAAATTTCGCATTGTATATATACATACATAAACACACACGCCCACGCCCACACACACACACACACATATATATATAACTATATATAATACAATTTTTAAAATCCTCTGTCACGGTAATATACAAATAATTATCAAAACAGTTGAAATAAAAATCCTTGAGTGTTCAATTCTTTACTATCACCGGTTTCAATTTATTTCGTCACTATCTGTCGAAATATATTGAAACCGTTATTGGCGTTAATAGTGAAGAATGATTTTTATTTCAACAGTTTTAATTATATGTATATAGGCCTATATAAATATATTGCATACATCAATCATTACCATTTACTCGCCTGTATTCCACACTATTTATCCAGTATTTTTTCTGCACCACTTTAAAAATAAAAGACCTTACTTAATTTGAAATAACTACGACGTTACAATTACTCCCTATGTTTAAAAGAACTAACATATCTACTATCCATATTATTGTTTAAAGGAACAAGATTTATTTATACATTCGTTTATAATGACAGAGGATCACATGCAGGCCATTACTATGTATGTAAAATCTAGTACATCCTTGAATGCTGTCCGCATTTTGTATGTACATGCATATGCATGCATTGGTGCATCGTATAAATAGAATTGAATCACTTATCATGCCTGTGAACGTTATGATAGCGTTTGCTCAAGCTTGGAAAGACCTGATTTAAACGAGTGAGTCTTGTGAGGGGTATTACGTAACGAAGACAATAGTGAAATCCCGTTGGCCTTTAAGAACATCTCATTATAAAGCCTACAATATGAGATTGCGCGGTAACAGTGTGCAGTGAGGTCATAATGTCTTTCTCGAACGTACATTACGATTTTAGTATGAGGACATACATCTCGCTGTAATCTACAGACAAGAGCTTATCATTATGATAGCATCATTTCAGTTATCTGCTATGCAGCTTAGACATCATTATCACAATTTTATGAATTGGGTCCAAGGTTCTTAACGTTAATGTTGACTATAATAAGTATAGTCACAGCAGAAGGCATAGCGAAACTAAGCAATTTCGATGACATTATCGATAAAGATACTATCAAACCTAAGGAGCTCAACAAATACTAAACAGATATTGACTCGCAGGGTGTGTAACATAAACAATTTCGGGAGCGACGAAGGGAGTTTTATTTTTCCAAGGGGTTATTTTCACGAAGCGCGCAGCACTGAGGGAAAATATGGTCACGTTAATAATAATAATACATGAGATTTATATAGCGCCATTATCCATTTTAAATAAATGCTCAAGGCGCTTCAAAATATGAGGATTACATTACATCATGACAAAGAATCGTGTACATTTACATAAGAAAGAAAATACAAAAATGAAAGAATGAATGAATGTCTGTCTTCAAAACGCAAAATTGAACAAATAGGATTTAAGGTTGCTCTTAAAAGACGTTGAAGAGTCGGAGATCTTCAGCTCATGTGGAAGTGAATTCCACAGGGCTGGTCCGGCATGAGCAAAAGCTCGTCCCCCACCCCCCCCCCAGATTTCTTTGAAGGTGGTATAATGTGTAGAAGACCAGAGTTGGAGGATCGGAGGGTACGTGTGGGTTGGTAGAGGTGAACTAAAGACTGGTTGTATTCAGGAGCTGTTCTGTTCATGATTTGATGTACTTAAAGAAGGATTTTGAAGATTATACGTTCTTTTACGGGCAATTAACCAATGGAGATTTTGTAAGATAGGGGTAATGTGACTACGTTTGCTTATAGCTGCGTTTTGTAGTTTTTGTAACTGTGCAATTTGTGAATTTGGTAAATTATAGAGTAGACTGTTGCCGAAATCCAGACGTGAAGAAATAAGTGAATGAACAAGTTTCTCTGTTCCCGAACGAGTCAGATATTTCCGTATGAAGCCAATATTGCGCAATTGATAGCGAACTGATCTGGAAATGCTGGTATTTGTTTAGACATAGACATTTGAGAATCAAGAATGACGCAAATATCGCGACATGAATTTGATAAAGGAATGGTGTTACCGGAAATAGAAATGGAGTCTATATTTAATTTGTTCAACTGAGATTTTGAGCCAAAAAGAATGAATTTGCATTTACTGTGATTTAATAGCAAAGAAAGTGACTTCATCCAGGCGTCAATATCAGCGATGCAATTTTCTAAATTGCGCAAGGTTTGGGAAGCTTGAATTTGATGCGGCGGAAAAGAAACAAAAATGTGTATGTCATCTGCATATAAATGATAGTGAACAGAGTGACGTTGAAAAACATTTCTAAGACCAGTTAGATAAATTGAAAATAAGGTAGGCCCACACACAGAGCCTTGGGGTACTCCACATGCAGCCAAGTGGCCTGGGGAGGATGTGACACCATTCAAAAGGACAGACTGTGAATGGCATGAAAGATACGATTCAAACCATTCGAGAGCCCGGTCCTGGATACCCAGACTTGTGAGAGTATTTACAAGTATTTTGTGGTCTACGGTGTCGAAAGCTGAGGACAAATCTAAAAGGACCATATGGCGGTGACAGATCCGGAGTCGATTTCTCGTAAGATAGATCTTGAAACATTGATAAGAAGGGTCTCGACACTATGGTGAGGGCGGTAAGCTGACTGTAAAGGGTCAAATAAATTGTGTTCCAGCAAATGATCTGAGAGTCTAGAGAACACGACTCTCTACAGGATTTTAAACAAAAATGGCAGATTACACACAGGACGGTAATTCTTCAGGGATTCATGGTCCAAAGAGGGTTTTTTCAACAAAGGGCGAATAAGTGCTGTTTTTAAGACTGAGGGAACGGTCGCTTGATAAAAGAATGGTAGGAACTGGATCTAATGGACAAGATTTAGGAGGCAATTTACGAAGAAGGGAAAGAATTTCATCTGCGGTGGTATGTTGAAAGGTCCTCAGTGTGGAAGAGGTGACAGGTTCGAGTGGTACAACATTTGGATTAAGACTATCTCGGATTTTTAAAACTTTTACACAGAAGAACTGAATACATGCACGTTTCAGCCATGGAATTGCCATCAACATATGAGGGTAATGGAGAAGACTGTTTGCGGTTCAAGAGTCGATTGGCGACATTGTAAAGTTTCTTGTGCATCATCGCCGCAGTCCTCGATGAGTCTGGTGTGATACGAACGTTTCGCCTAGGAGACAAGGTAGCTCACCCGGTCTCTCTGAGCACAAAACATCTCTCGGTCAATCTGGAGCTTTCCGTTGTCGCGCCAATTCCTCTCAAGTCTCCGCCGCTCTTTCTTCGCTTCGGTGATGTCATGGTTATACCAAGGACTGTCTTGATGGGATCTTTCTTTCCGAGTCCTGGCTGGAGCATGGGAGTTCAGTAACCTGCAGAGTTCTGAGTTGTAGCGGATCACGGCAGCATCGACGCTCTCTGTTGCTGAAGACATGATGCTACTGTTAGTAACATCGTTGACAAAATCAGTCCTATTGATGCCCTTAATATTACGAGAGGAGAAAGTTGCATCTTTCCGTTTGGGCTTGTCAACGGAGCAAACAGGTAACAGCAAAGTGATCAGAGATACCGGGTATGACGCGTAGGCGAGAGTACAACAGTCTATCGGAGTTCCTGACCAGAATGACATCAAAAATATGGCCATGGTCGTGCGTAGGCGTAGTCACCAACTGGCAGAGTCCATGGCCGTCGACAAGATCATTGAACCTTTGGGTGGGGGCAGTCTGCCCCTGACGAGTGACAAGCAAGCAAAAAAAAAGGAAAGGAAAGGAAAGGAAAGGAAAGGAAAGAAAAAGGGAAAAGGGAAGAAGATTTCCGCAAGGCGTTTGACCGCATAGACCACACGGTTGCCATCCAAAAGATGATCGCATTCGGTGTCAAACCTACATTGATCCGCTGGATAGCTGATTTTCTTACAGAAAGGACTCAATGCGTACGCTACAGAGGTGTCACATCAGAGTGGGCGACGCTGAAGGCAGGGGTACCTCAGGGAACCAAACTTGGACCGATTGTGTTCCTAATCGTCATCAACAATGCGCTACGTGATTGTAATATGGCATATTGGAAGTATGTTGATGATGTCACTGTTGTCGACACGAGATTCTCTGGAGATCAATCAATTATGTTGGAAGCAACACTTCAACATTTAGCCGAATGGTCCGCGTCAAATGGAATGTCCCTTAACCCTGCTAAATGTGAGAGTATGCAAGTGTGTTTTATGAAAAAGCCCCCCATACCACTGTCACTGGAAATAGATCAACAACCTCTAAAGCAATCCACGTCTGTCAAATTGTTAGGAATTCATATCCGCTGTGATTTAAAGTGGAGTGATCATGTTGATTTCATGATAAAACGTGCCAATGGAAGGATACATCTTATCAGGATCCTGAAAGGTCACGGACTGCCAACCGAAGATCTCTGCACCATCTACACCGGTTTCCTCAGACCCCTCGTAGAGTATGCCTCACCGGTGTGGAACGGAGGCCTAACTAAACAACAAGTAGATCGACTAGAAAGGGTGCAGAAAAGAACTCTGAAAATTATCTTGGGACCTAATTACCAGTCATATGAGACAGCCCTGACTCTGTTGAATCTGTCCTCTTTGGCTGACAGAAGGAAGGAACTGTGTTTGAATTTTGCTGAGAGACTGATTTCAAACGAGAAGGTATCTCACCTCATACCTCCCTGTAAGAACATAAGAAACCTACGCAAATCAAATACTAGAGAACAGTTAAAATGTAAAACCAAACGATTTCGTAACAGTCCAGTTCCCTACTTAATTGACTTGCTGAATTCACAGTAGGGATCATGGACTTTGTATACATTTGTATTACGTGTAAACTTATTCCCATAGTGATGATGTAGAGGAGCTGTACAATTATTTTATTTTATTTTAAGTGAAATAGTTTATAACATTATAACATTTTGTTACTATGACGGACGTACCACCTTGATAGTTGATCGTTGAAAATGATAATATAATTCAGTAATTCAAGATTTAATACCATGGTTAACTTTTGTATTGATTGAAAACATACGTACCACATAATTATTACCAGAAAACCTCAAAATTACCATATTTCATGTCTTTCATTATTGCATACCTACCTATCAATCTACAAATATGTTATCCATAACTCATCAATGAAAATGTAAAATGTACTTGTAATTTATGGATCTACAACCAGTATTCTCTCTGTCAAAATTGTACTTTTTACCTTATTTTCGATACGTCTGCCATACACTCTCATCCTCAGCATTATCTCTATATCTCTCTATCTCTCCCTTTATCTTTCTTTCTCTCTCCCTCTCTCTCTCTCTCTCTGTCTTTCTCTCTCTCTCGCATATTTTTCCTGGATCTCCTGTGCTGTCTGTACTTTTTACCCTTCCTACCTCTCTTCTACATTTCCCTCCAGCCCTTTTGTTCTCTTTTCTCTCTTATTCGAACGATCTTTTCATATATGATTGTGCAATAGATCTAAGCAATTGTAACCTGTTTAGCGAATTTAATTAATTTTTATATAGGTGTATATTTATTTTTTTTAGAAAATTCATTACTTTGTGATATCTCTTAATACGATTTGCTGGATAATTTTATTGTAGTTTATTTATGTTTGTATAATTATTTATGTTTTTACAATGTACAAAATTCTGCAATTCAGCCATATGGCTGCAAATGAATTTTCAATAAAACCATTACCATTACCATTACCATTAAGGAAGGGCTAAAAGCATGAGTTAGAAGTGGACCCAGGGCACTCACTTATCCCTATATAGGCCAAGGCCCCGCGGTTCAGCTAGCCATGCTCCGAGATTTGGGTCGTTTTCAGGTCAGAACTAGCCCCAATTCGTGTTTTAGGCCTATAAGATTAAAACAAAATGCCGATGATCGCTCTACACTAGGGCGTACAAGTTACAACGTTGAAAAGTATGTCAGGACTCAGTTAGCTTCAGGTCCATCTGTCAAATCATCATGCCGTTACACAATGTACAGGGCCCGCGCTATGGCGGGGCTCGGGGGGGGGGGGCGCCGCCCCCTTTTTGAAAAAGTATGTTAAAGAAAAATATAAAGAAACCAACCAAGAGCAAGGCCCCGGCAAAAAACTTTCCTGCAAAATGCGACACCACATTTAAGCGCGAAAAAATAGCAAATGCGAGAAGTAAAAACACGGAGGCATCGTCAAGCATGTCTGCAAAGCTTCCGAGTTCGGCAGTTTGCGGATTCATAAAATCAGTCCTTAAAAGCCTAATTCGTTCAGAAAATTACACACTTTTATCGTCAGAATCTGGGTAAAAACACTCCATTCAGTTGTACAGGTGCATAAAAGACGAACTGTCACTCTGTTAGTCCAAAATTTTCTTTTTCAATCTGCGTATAATTATATGCAAATTATACCGAACAAAATCAGTCTCATGCACATCGTTTTAGTGTCACAGATGAATCGTTACTGTTACACTATATGGACAGATTGGATAGATGTGTAAATCATTAAAATTATAAACAGCGTACGATGCGAAAACGATTCATCTCCAGCTTCCGGAAATAATAATAATATTCCGCTTTTGTATGGCGCTTAATACATCTACGATGTCTCTAAGCGCTTTACAGATTTACTAGGACTGGGAACCTGGGAATTTTTGTTGTGTCCTGCGGGACGCAATTACTCACCGCTTTTGCATAATTTGTGCGTGAGATTTGGTTTTTTCTATTAAGTGCCCCTTTAAAAAAAATCTCCGATGAGTGCCCTTATTCATATTTGAGAGGTGCCCCCTGTAACTCTGTAATAAGTGCCCCTTTTCATCTCTGATAGTTGCTCCTTTTATTTTGACACGTGCCCATTGATGTAATCAAATTGATTAATGTACTATTACCAGTCTTTTTTGTTGTAAAAGATTATATCATGTTTTTGTGTTTTCATGTTGTGGTTTTGAATAAAATGAACTTGAACTTGTACTTATCCTTTCTAATTAGTACCATTTTCCTTCTGATAATTGCACCTTTTCCGTTATCATAAGTGCCCCTTTTTAAGTGTGAGGAGTGCCCCATTTTCACCTCTGGTAATTCCCCTTTTTACTTCGACATGTGCTCTTTTTCTTTTCTAGTAAGTGTCCTTTTCCCTTAGGATATGTGCCCCCTTTTCTTTTCCCCATAAAAAGTGCTCCTAATTTAAAGCGATTAAGAGCAATTTTTTTTTAATTTCACCCAAATCTGGCTCGCTACGCTCGCTCTATTTAAAAATTGATATAAATTTGTTTTCTTATTAAAGATCTTTTCAGTCTTTCATGATTAGATTGTGCTTAAAACCCCATCAGGATTGTTTTTTTTTTCTTCTCTTTATAAGATGTAATTGTTTGCACTGCGACCTCACAAATCTCTGATAGTTCGCTCGCAAATAAATATTCTAACCATCACAACCAACTGCTAAGTACATGTATGATGCTTAAACAGTATCTTGGACCATGTAAAGAGAGAAACAAACATTGAAATCATCCCTGATAATGTACTCACAATGTAGGGGTAAATACCAATGTCTAAAAAGTTGTATATTTTCGCTTTGAGGTTTCCCTTTATAGGTGCCCCTTTTCCTGGAAAGCGCCCTTTATTGTTGGTGCTCCCGCCCCCACTATGAATGACGCTCCGCCGCCCCTGGCCTGCTAAAACCTCTGAATTTCGGGGCTCCGCCCCCTGGACCCCACGCCAATTTACACTCCACTCGCTTCGCTCGTTACGCTCTACCTGATCGTAAATACTTTAGCCCCCCCCCCTCCCACTTTGAAAAACGTTCCCCGGGCCTGATGTAAGGTGAAGCCCGACGCAAGTGATTGCTGTTTGCCCATCCCAACTTTTCTTTTAAATCAAAATAGACCAAAGATATGAAGTCGCCCGATCGCAAATATTAATATCGACAAGATCCCTACTGTGTTATTGGGACAACCCCTAGTCCCCTTCACCCCTTCCACACCCCAACACCCCTTGATCGTCCAAATCGCTTCCCCCGACGAGGTATGCCAGGTACGCCACTGGATGAGAGATTATCTAAATGTATATTAAGATCTCCTGTGATAACAAGAGGAGATAATTTATACAATTTCTCATCCAACAGATCTGAGAATTCATTAATGAACAATGAAAAAGATTGATAACCTGGTGGTCTATAAATGACTAAGATCTCAAGACTAGTCGTGCCATTGGAGACCACGGCTGACATAAATTCAAAACTTGTATAGTTAACTGATTGGTTGATATGTACAGAGAGATTGTCCCTGTACAGGAGCCCAACACCACCTCCACGCCTGGAGGCTCTGGGGTGGTGCAGAAATGCAAAGCCAGTGGGAGTGAGGTCAGCGATGACTGCATCATCAGATGCAGACAGCCATGTCTCACTGATAGCAGCGATATCACATTTTTTATCCTTAACAAAGTCATGAAAAGTTGTGGATTTATTTCGAAGGGAGCGTGCATTGATAGTACATAATTTAAGATGGTCTTCGAATCTGTCACGGCCACCCCGGCCTTTTCCCCCGATGTGTCCTCAGCCGTTGCCCGATACCTATAGGGATAAAATCCTCCCCCAGGCCAAGGTGTTGTCTTCACGCCATTTTTCAGATTTACATGTACTTCCGGAATTGAGTGAGTGTAGAAATTCACTAGTATACTGAATATGAATATCCAAAATCGAGGCGGAGTCATCACCAGAAGGGCCTGGATTAGGGTTAATATCCCCACAACTTAGTAATTTGACATGATAGGTTGACACAGAATTGTGATAGTACAGTATGGGACCCCCAATGTATTTTCCCTTTGATTGTACAGAGACATTTGAACTGCTGAGAGTAGCTAGCTCTCATACAACAATAAGTATGTGGTAGCTGAGTGCGTCTACACAAGTGAAGCACAACCAATACAATGGAATACAATTTCAGTGGTATCATTGTGTATATGAGGGTGATCCAACGAAATACAAGCTTAGGTTTCGTTGGAGTGATCACACAATGCCAAATACATGTACAGTATGGTCTACGTATAGGCAAAACAGAAATGGCTGTACCTGCATACATGATCCAGTATGGCAAAACTGAGAATAAATCTTACTCTAAAAACGCTAGAAATACAATGTAAAAAATCTCAAAAACTTTACCACAGGTGCTTGAAGACAGACATTCATAGATAGAATACAAGTCACAATCAAAGAAATATCAGAAATAGCAAAAAATATACTGAAAATCAAGAGCTCTGTAGGCGGGCAGCCACAAGGCGCCCACAACCATCAATATTAATAATATGATAAAATATTACTCCCTTGCTGTCCAAAAAATGTTATATTACACACCCTACAAGTCAATGTCTGTTTTATCAAATGTGACCCTTCAACACAAAAACACCAAAAAGTCGTCAGAAAAGATTTTTTAGTTTAGGGTTGATGCTGAAAGAGGAAATGTTCAGCTTTAAAATGATATACATGTATTACTCAACCCCATTACAATTGGATGGGAGAAGAGAAGAATGTCCAGTCCGGCCATAGAATGTTGCTTTAGAGAAAAGGGTGTTTAAAGTCTGTATAGTAGTCTATTTAAGCACTCCGATTTCCAAGGTCTTGTGCAAGGTGACAAAAGGAGTATTAAAACTCTAGAAATTTCTGTGAAGAGATAATAAGATTGTCCTAAAACTTGGCACACTAATTAAGCACATCCTGCCCATTATTTCTCCAAGGATTATTGGAGATCAAAGTGAGACTAATAGCAAGGGTCGTAAATAAAAACTACTACATGTACAACAAGCTAAACAACCACAGGGGAAAAACCCCCACATATGTCTAAATAATACCGCCAAAATACCACTTTTTAATCATTTTGTACTTCCAAATTTTGAAATTACATAGAAAAAAGTATACTCTTTCAGGAAAACCTGAAAACTAACATGTGACCATACTGACCAAATACACCTACGGGAGCTTTCTCTTAGTAATGTGAGCAAATCAGTTTTTAATGTTTGCATTCCACATTGGACCATAAAATGAAAAAAGAAAGAAAATTACTCAAGTTTTACTGTGCGGCATCTTCATACATACCGATAGAGAGTTAATACATTACTTATTACACTTTTTTAAAATTTTTTTAAATACCAATTACATCGGAATCAATACATACCGCGAAGATTCCTACAAACCAACTAGTGACATTACAAGCAAGAGGAATAATAATCTGGATTATACCGTCTAAAAAGCGCTTTACAGATATTATTACCCCGGTCATCGGATTCATTCACGCACAATGTGCACCATCTCCACTCCCTGGGGAGTATTCCTACCATATGGTCACCATGAGGGCATAGGCAATTACTAACACAAATGCTTTCGTCATCCTACCAGGTCCCCATTTCTCTTGGGTATTGTGTGGGAAATGTAGATTAATGCCAAAGGACATTAGTGCCGTGTCGGGGATCCAACCACGACCTTTGAATAGTCAAGTGCTTAAACCACTCGACTACGACACTTTTACTTAGGAAAACAGTATGAACTTACATGATTCGTCCTGATGTTGTCCTAGATCTCCGTGGCGGTTTGTTGTAACGGTACCTCGAGGAGTGTATCTGGTAGCCACATCATAATCATGTTTTGTCATCATGGTATACAAGAGACAGATAGTCAGTGAAATACAGCACATGAACAACCCTTGGGTTTTAGAGAACGACATCTTGTGAAAAATGCGGCGTTTTTTATGTGTCCTTCTGTCGCCTGTTTTTGTACTTTACACCGACTTTGCTCTCATGGACGCGTATAGCGAGAGTGATATTTGCACGGTATAGGATTGTGCTTTTGTCTCGAGTGCGCATGGACGGAAAATCTGATTAAACTAAATCTCTGCGACTCTGTCCCCATAGGTGGTATTGTTCTCATTGCATTTATTTTGTAGCCGGTTGTATGTGACGTCATAGCGTACAGAAGTGCTAACGTCATATTCGCTCGACGTCGTCCATGTTACTGGTTCTAAAGAACAGAGCCTGCGCATGAGATTCCCCGCGAAAATATCCAAGCGACGGGCTGGAGCAGGGCAAAGTCAGTGTTTTGGGCTGGTGTGATCACCATACTATTGGCATGGCGTCAATCCGAATTAGACCGTGGGAGGGGCACAAGTTCAGAGGATTAGGGGGTCGGGGTCGGAGGACATATAGAATGCGGTGTTTGTAGGGTATGGTGTGGCATAAGGGTTAACACTCCCCTCCCAATATAAATTTAGTATCAGAAACAGTGAAATATATAGACTGAATAAAACAAAATAATAAACGTAAGGTTTAATGTTTGCATTTTTTTCCTAAAAAGCGAAAATGTTCCATAATGTATAACTTACTTTAACAGAATTTCCATATCTCAATAATTTAGAAACCCTTAGATCTATAGGGGAAAAAGTGAGGGGCATATTAAAGCAAGGAGCGCAATGGCGCGCTCATCTTGGTTTCATAAAGCCCCTATCACACCAGACTCGTTCAGTCGTTCTCATCACTACGTTCTGAAAAAAATGATGCGGGTTACAACTGTGGTGAACGCGAACGGAGTGGACGTCTCCCCTCTATATCTCTCTTTCTCTGTATTCTATCCATCTATCTCTCCGTCTCTCTAAATCTTTATCTCTCTCTCTATCTCTCATCCTCTCTTTATCTCCCCTCTATCTCTATCTCTCACTTTATCTCTCCCTCTATCTCTCTCCCTCTTACTCTATAAACTCTCTCTTTCTCCCTCTATCTCTCTCTATTAGCTCTCTTTCTATCTCTTTATCTATCCCTCTCGTACATCGTTTATAACATTATTCTGCCAAAAGGGGGTTTGACGGCATGGATTATATTAATTCAGAGAAACACAGAAAAAAAATGTTCTCTTAATCTCTTTGAACACCTGTAAGGATTCAGAAAAAGGCTAAAAATAAAACACTCATTCGTGACTTTGATAGTGGTTATGATAGGCAAGTGACGACACTTGGTATATTTCTATACTTCGTCCAAGCATTTGACATGATTGATCACTAAATAAATAAATAACAACAACAACATTACACCATATATGCTGTTCCATTCAAATTTTATGATTGAACTAGTCAACAGTTATATTATTACATCCCATGATGAATCATAAAAAAATGAACTAATATCACCCTCAAAACAAAACGATGCATTTTAATTATTTTTATATTTTAATGAAGCAGAATATGATACTCAGAAAGACACAAAAGTACCACACAAGGTAGTCAATGTTACATATCTTACATGTGATTTCTAGAAATGCAACACACATGGTTCCCTACAAATTTGGCGTTGATATCATCCTTTCTTAGCATGTATAATTACATTTCCTCTTTTGCCTGGAAAATGTGGTGAAAGTTTCATTTTATTCTTCCAAATATTCGTTCTCTGCTTTCTGAGTTTTGAACAAATGCAGCAGCTATGTCCCTGGCTTTGACATATGCAAGTCGCTCCCTATGGACCTGGCACAACATGACATGGTTCAATCTCTCCTGCTTCATGGTATTTCTGGGCCATGTTTTTACATGTCTTAGGGCACTGAAAGATCTCTCTGCTTGGCAAGAACTTGCTGGTGAAACAAGCAGGAGTCTCAGAAGTTGCTCAACATTTGGGAACACCCCCCTAACTTCCGGAATCATGCCCTGAAATGACTTCCTGCATGACTTCCTGACTTCCTGCAATTCAAACTTGTCAATGAGAATCATCATCTATTGATCCACAATCCACATAGTAGAATCGATGCCAGTCTTTTTTTGTTCTTCTATGTCTGTTGAGGTGAAGTAGATCCTGAAATTGGAAAGGGCACTGTATATTAGCTTGAAGAACTCTACACGATACTTTTCTTCTAGAGATTCTGAAACATATTGCTGCGATCTCTCAGTGTATCTAGCTGGAATTCTTTCTTTGCGTGACATTAGGGGATCCAGCTTCCACTGCTCGATTTTCTTCATTGCTTCTTCATATAGAGCTTTACAACTCTCTTCAGGACGAAACTCTTGTAGCTCATTCTTAACAAGCTCTGCAGAAGCAAGTATTCCTGAAATAGTTGCTGAGGGACTTTGAAGGATTCTATTGAATTTCTCCATACACATTAGAACCGGTAATGCCACAACAAGGCCCAAAACACATTTTCCTGCCGAGAGACACTTCTTCAAGCAAGTGGCACTGGAAGAAAGATCAGTTCCAAAGTTCTTAGATGACGTTTCAAATGCTTCCAAGACATTTTCGTAGTTGTTCAGCGAGAAAGAGAGAAAGAAAGAAGAAAAACAAAAACAGGGGACGTGTCCCCCCGTCCCCTCCCTCAGGATTGACGCCCATGCATGGTTTAGCACAAAATTGTTTGGAACAAGCAACCTTGATAACTTGGCCAGTATGACTTCATACTTCTGTACTCTATGATTTTCCTGCTGTTGGCGATGTAAATATAATTCTATTAATTATTTGTTTTTAATCATCATTTTTATAATTATTATAATTATCATTGTTATTATTAATATAATTATTATTATTATTATTATTATTATTATTATTATTATTATTATTATCAACATCATCATCTCTATTATTACTATTATTACTGTTATTATCATCATTCTTACCATATATCTTTTTTTTCGCTCATAAATTCGTGCATACACGATGAATAATATTGGATGGCGTTCTTGACCACGCTCCTGAGTCCATTTCTCACTGCAGGAAAAATATTTTAACAAAACTGAGCCGGAGTTCAACTCTTCATGTAAAAACAACATGTGATGCATTGTCACAAAGACACCATTTTTGCACATTATACAAATCGACCTAACACAACTCGACCCAAGTTACAAAGTTGGGAGAGGACAACCATATTTCACCTCATAAATTATTTTTGAAAAATTAAATAAAAATTGAGTGTTGTATTGATCTCTCAGGTGATTTATTGGCAATATCGTAGCTGAATAATGATTAAAAAAAAGTTTTAAAGATGAAGGACGGTATAATACAGACTAATTTGTTAATACCATTTCTTTATTCCAGAAAAGTGCAGTGCTGTATACGAGAGTATATATCAAATTCAACATCTTATCAAGAAAAGAGAAACAAACATTTTGCAGAATATGAAATGAGCATAATGGTGAGAAAGGTGCAATTGTACCGGGTCCATGGCTTTCTCTTTCTGTCTGTCTGTCTGTATCAGTATGTGGAAAGAAATGAAAATAAATTCGCTCTGTATAGAGCGACTACTATACTACTACTACTACTACTAAAGGCAGATGTTAGGTATGTTTAACTTTTTACCACATAATTATATACAACACGATAGCACCTACTTTCGAAAAAACAACCTAAGGCAATTGCCTTGTGCGTCACCTGTTTAAATGTGCGAACATGACAATGACGCGTTACATAATACGATTTCTATAGGACATAGGGTATTGAAATTGCCCATTAGTTGATATTTCGAAAATAGTGGCGCTCGTGTTATACACATAAACAGAGAGTAAGAAATATAAAAAGAGCGTGAAAATGACATGAAGGGAAGTCATTTCTTCTACGTGCTACAATATTGCTTTTCTTAAACGTATATTCATTAGATATTACATGTATCTGATATCTTCCGTAAACAATCTCAGACAATTATTTCATACGATATGAACACTAATTCGTTTCTCGTTCATGGGAGTTGATACAGATGAGTAGTGTAGAATAAGATGGGACTGGTAAATTCCCTAAACAAGTGAGGCATGGGTGCGAAATGAAAAAAAGCTAACAGCAATGAAATGCTTGACAAACATAATCATTACAACGAGCTGTCGGTAGGGTCATTTCATACTGCTGGTTAAAATAACGTTTAAGTCCATTCCTAAAGCCATATATTAAAACAAAAAAAGTGGGCCTCTCTTTTTAAATCACTGGGAAGGGAATTCCAAAATTTGGGTTCTGTAAAAGTATTTTTCTATTAGCAAGTAGGGTTCTCATTTTAAGGAAGGTGATAGAAGCCCGCTAACCTCGTAAGGGTAGCTGTTTAACTCATTTTGTAGAGTTAGAGAGTGTATCTGCATGGGCTCGAAAGCCTGAATGACTTATAATACTTATGCCTTTTCTGAAGGAGTAAGATTCTGTCCAATGACAATTGCCCGAGGCTAGAATTCCATAATTAAAAAAGGAAGAACAAGAGTAGAGTACAAATTCAAAAGTATTTGTGACGGAAAGAAGTACCTAAATTTCTTAAATATACCAATATTTCTGGAAATTATTTTACGCATGTTATCAATAAATGATGTTGTTTCATGATAACTCTCATTCAATATTATTCCTAAGAAATTTGTACCAGAAACCATTTTAATAACAGTGTTAAGTAGAATACTATTTCTAGGTAAATTATATATCATATAATACTAAACAACCTATATTTAGTTTTTGATAAGTTAAGTGATAATTTGTTAGCTCTAATCAAATTTGTTAAAGCTTAAATTTCAAAATAAATTTTTGTGAGTAAAATCTAAAGATCTCTGTGCAGGTTTCCTTTTCGTTTCTGTATTTATGATTATACAGAACACACCCTCACGTCATTAATTACATGTACTATGATTCAAGACTCCTTCCTTCCATATTTACTTAAAGAAATGTAAATGTTTTATAAAATGTACTTTGCCTAGTTAATTTTGCATGGAATATGAATAAAAACAACCAACCAATCAAAGCAATAAAAAAGTATTTTTTATGATTATTAATTATTAAATAATATTAATAACAATTATAATGATACTACTACTACTACTCATGATAATAATAAGGATACTACTAATGATAATTATAATTAAAAAATCAAATTAAATCACTTCAATTCAATAATGGTCGTCAAACATGATGTAATTATATCAAAGAAAATCGCATCTATTTCTATAGGAATAGTAAATTCATGTCGCGATCTCAGCCTTATCTATATCACAATATCGTGATCCTCCTTTGTAATTTCCGACCCCATCTCATGGACCGTTGTGACATGGAAAACATTGGAAGCCATCTCCATTATTACTTCAACAAAGAGAACATTGAAAATCTAGAGTATACCGACTAAACCAACCTTTTTTTTCAAGGCAAATTGTGTGGTCTTTACCTAAATAATGTTATGCCTAATGTGTAATGCCAAATCTGAGATGCATGGCCCTACGTGTTATCATCTTATCATCAGCCCCACTGCACTACTTATAGCTAATTTCGCCCTCTATATAGCAAACAATGCCTAAGAAGTGACCGTTGGTCCCCATGGTCCCCTTTTTCTTATGTTAATTGAGAGCTGATTTGATGAGATAACCACCTGTCAGTGACCATGCAAGGAGGTCTAATCCCTCCTGGCAAATTTAGTGCAGATAGGCTTTAAGCTATGAGATTCCGCTTTTGGGAATGAAAAATAAACATTACGATAGTTCATCGGAAAAGTTTGGGTGCAAAATAAGTTGAATCCCTCTATGCCACATATTTTTTTTTACTGGACGTTTCAATTAATTAAAACTGAACAAACAAAAAAAGAAAGAAAAGAAAGAAAGAAAGAAAATGGCAGTAAGCAAGAGAGATAGAAAGAAAGTAAATTAAAATAAGTAAGTAAGAAAGAAAGAAAGAAGAAAAGACTTGGAAGTAAGAAAGAAAGAGAGGAAATTAAAGTAAATAATAAAGAAAGAGAGAAATAAAAGTAGCCTAAAAGTGCCCATTTTACCCAGTGTTCAATTTTCTTCCTAATAAGCGCCCCTCCCTCTTTGTCATAAATGTCCCTTTTCACCTCTGATAAGTGTCCCTATCCAAATCTGATAGGTGTCCCTTGTACTTGACAAGTGTCTCTTTTCCTTTGTAGTAAGTGTATCTGATGATAGCCCATTTTGGGGTATGATACATGTAAGTGCCTATTTTCCTTTCAAATAAGTGGCTTTTGCCCTTCTGATTAGTGCCCCTTTTTTCTTCTAATTATTGCCCTATTATTTTCTAAAAATACCCCTCTTTAACCCCTAATAAATACCCTCCTTTTAAATATGTTAAGTACCGTTCGTGACTCGGATTAATATACCCTTTTCTTATTAATAATTGCCCTTTGAAAAGTGCACCTTTTTACCAACGTTTCTCACTGCTCCTTACAGAGTGTGCGACCTCATGAATTTAGATTTTTTTTTTTGCTCGCGTGCTTCAGACCATCACACTCAACTACAAAGCATGGTGGTGAAGCAGTATCTTGGACCACGTAAAGAGAAAATCTTTAAAGTCATCCCTAATAATGTAGTAGGGGTATATAACAATGTTTAAAAATTATATTTTTTCCGCTTTGAGGTTACACTTTGCAGGTGAGCGTCCCCCAGAAAGTGCCCTTTTTGTTGGTGCCCCCTCACGTTAAAAGACGCTCCGCCGCCACTGGATCATCTAGTATAGGTATATATTTGTTCCGCTTTGAGGTTACACTTTGCAGGTGAACGTCCCCCAGAAAATGCCCTTTTTGTTGGTGCCCCCTCACGTTAAAAGACGCTCCGCCGCCACTGGACCATCTAGTATAGATAGAGACTGATTCCCCCATGAGCGTGCCCACGCTACGCAACTGGCTATCACTATAACCTATTAGAGAGTAAGGGAGAAAGAGAGAGAGAAAGAGAGAGAGAGAGAGAGAGAGTGTTTGGGGGTAGGTAGGGAGAGAGAAAGGGGGCCGTGTCTATGGATCTATTAATAAAAGTTATTAATTTTGTATGAAAAATATATTAAAAATTCGCTTTTTTCAAGTTACTGGAATAAAGAATGATTCTTTTTTCTCACTTACATAAAAAAAAATACTGCTATCAATATCACGTGGGGATAAACAATAGGAAATGAGTTTTCTTGGAAAGGAATGAGGAATTAAATATATAAAAATATATATTGTCAAATAAATAAACAATTAAATAATGTATTTATTTATTTATCGATAACAAAAATAATATTAAGATCTTCTCTCTCTCTCTCCTCTGTCTCTTCCATCCTTCCTCCCTATTCTCCTTCCCTATCATGCACACTCCCCTTGCTTTCCCTCTCTCCCTCCCCAGCCCTCTCTGGACGAAAACTCTTTTCGAATTGCTCACAAAACCTCTCCTACTTGGATTCTTCGTTTTAGGTGAGAAAGAAAAACATCAAATACGCATTCAAAGAATCACTTTCAATATTTGCTCACCAAATACTTATTCTAATGTTCTGTACGTCTTGAAAAAAATTGGTAAACAAAATTTGGAGTTAAGATGGTATAGGCCTACCAATAATCCCATGACGCGGTCAGCCCCTTCCTTCTCCCTAGGCCTGGTCCCTTTATAGCTCTCACGCACGAGCCGTGCATTATAACTTGGGGGCTCAACCCCTCGATTTTTTTTTCAAGGCTCCCAAAAATATTAATTATAAATTTAAGCGATGCACAAGTAGAAAAGGAATGCAAGAGTCCCCATGCCCTACCCCAAATAATTTTTTTTTGGGAACCACGCTTTCCCATCATCATTGTTACCTTTCCGATTCATCCAAAATAATGCAGTTTTGTAATCGCTTGCAGCTATATCAAAATGGATTTTGTCGTCTGCCATCGCCCTGTACCTTCTGAGCAGCCTGGGATATAGTCTAGCAAATACCGTCAAAACAGAAATCAAATAACTTTGCAGTTCATCATAACTTTTTCAAGGGCATATTTATTTAAAATAAATATTCCCTACTTTCCAAACGGGACTGTTCTTGACGTCATGACAACGTCAAAACAATAAAACATATTTTTGATCGTTTGATTAAATGATTCCAGTGCTATATAATCCGCGGAGGCGGCTGACTGTAACAAATGAGCAAAGGCTAAAAGAGGCAACTTTTCGGGGCTTAACTTCATTAAGGGCATATTCATTAAACAAATATATATTCCCTACTTTCCGAACGAAACGTTGTTCTTGACTTCATGACAAACATCAAAACTATAAAAAAAATCTGTGGATTAAAATGATGCTAGCGCCATATCCACGGAGGCGGCTGCATGACTGTAAGAAATTAGCAAACATTCATTTAGGAAAAAGTTGAAAGGGATTTTTATTTAGAGCACGGCGGCCAATTCCCCCCTCTCACGCTTCAAGAATCACTAGAATCCGAATCCAACTTGCTTCGAGATCCCTGGTAGATTCGGGATAAGTGGAGGCGGGGGGGGGGGTCCGGGGCAAACGAACGCCCATTCTTTTCCTTCTAAGAAATAAGATAATTTGCGGACGCCCCATGATGGCGCCTAACGAGAGCCTGCATGGAGAAGGCATGTGGGACGCGTGATTCCAGTGTAAATAATATTTCAGGGATTCACTGAAAATGATTTAACCCACTATAATGTCGATCCGGATGTACACTGACAGAGGCACGTTGTTAATTTACACAGACTTGCGATGTTTTAAAAAGCATGGAGCAGCTCGGCTAGACCGAGTCGGCTCAGCGTGTGTTATAAAATACCTGTTTACTATTTTATGCATAAATTATTGTTTTTAAATTAAAGTTTCCCTTGACAACTACAAAGGTTTCAAGAGTCTTTTCCGACAAAGCAACAATAAATTAATGTATTCAAAGTGGATTAATCTTATTCCTTAAACCCCCACTGCACTATTTGTAGCTATGCAAGTATACTTGCTCCCTCTATATAGAAAACAATGCCTAAGCGGTGCTCGTTGGTCCCCCATGATCCTCTTTTCCCTATGTTAATTGAGAGCTGAGTTGATGAGATATTACCACCTGTCAGTGACCAGCAGTGGTCTAATCCCTCCTGGCCAAACTAGTGCAGACGGGCTTTAAGATCTTCTCTATCTCCCATCCTTTCTCTCCTTCCCCTTCATTCCCATTCCCCTTGCTTTCCCTCTCTGTAGAACAGGGGCGGATCCAGCCGGCGGCGAGGGCGGGGGCCCCAATTCGTGAGAAAATATTTAGCGATTTATTTACTCACAACCCCCCACCTCCTTTAAAAAAAGAAGGTAAAATTGATTGCCGTTGCCAATAAACATTTTTTGTTGCGCCCTAGATCCGCCCCCGCTGTACATTTATTCTTATTCGAATTGCTAAAAAAAAAAAAAAATTCCACTTGGATTCTTCGTTTTGAGTTGGAAAGAAAAACAATAAATGCGCACTCAAAGAATCTCTTTCAATATTTGCTCACCAAATACTTATTCTTAATGATCTGTACTTCCTGAAAAGCTGGTAAGAAAAATTGGGAGTTAAGATGGTACCAATAATCCCATGACGCGCTCAGCGCATTCCTTCTCCCTGGTCCCTTTTTAGCTCTTACGCACGAAATTAAATAGCTTTGCAGTTCATCATTACTATTTTAAGGGCATATTTATTTAGAATAAATAGTCCCTACTTTCCCAACGGGACTTTGTTCTTGATGTCATGACAACGTCAAAACAATCAATCATGTTTTGGCATGATTATTTGATTTTATGATTCTTGCGCTATATATATCCACAGAGGCGGGACGGCTGACTGTAAAATATAGCAAACATTCATTGAGGATAGCAAAAGTTGAAAGGGCTTTTTTTATTTATTTATATTATATTATTTCTTTTATATTTCTTTTGTGGAGGGAGAGCCGGGAGGGCCGAGGTGGTAGTGGGGGGCTTATCCGGCAATTTTGGAGCACGGCGGCCAATCCCCCCTCTCTCAACGCTTTCAGAATCACGAGAATCCGAATCCAACTTGCTTCGAGATCCCTGGTACTTTTGGTAGATTCGGGATAAACGGGGGTGGAGGGTTCTGGGGCAACCTGACGGTCGCAGCCCATTCCCTTCCTATACTCAGAAAAAAGGAAATGAAAAAAATACATAGCGGTTTCTGATATTTTGATTTCACGAAACTGACGTTTATTTCAATATGGATCAACAGATAGATAGACACCCCATGGTGCCGCAGCATGCCGGATGAAAAAAAACACTGATCTAATCCTTCCGGAGACATCGGAATAAAAGTGTTTTTCATTAATATGTTGAAGGATTTAGCATTCTATTATTTTGGATAAATTTCGAAAAATTAGTGTATAGACCTATAGGTTTATACTATCAATTGAAGTGGAAAACTCATGTCAATAATCTATGCAAAATATTGTCAAGGAATACTGGTGTAATTCGTAGGCTGAAGTCTACTCTTCCTCAAAGCATATTACTTATCTTGTATTCAACTTTAATTCTACCTTATATTAATTATGGTGTGCTTGCTTGGGGCAAATCTCTAATAATACAATTAGATAAACTATTCTTGGCTCAAAAGAGGGTAATAAGAACAATCTGTAATGCTGACTTTCGTGCTCATACAAATCCTCTTTTTTATCATCATAGGATTTTAAAGGTAGAAGATATTTATTATATGCAATTGGGTTCCTTAATGTATGATCTCAACTCAGGTTTACTGCCACTGGCATTAGCCAAGATTTTCAAGAAAAACAATCAAATTCACAATCATGCCACAAGAGGTGCTTCTGCATTCCACTTACCCCATGCACGGACAACATTTACTCTCAACACTTTAGTTTGCACTGGACCAAGGTTTTGGAACACTCTTGACTCAAGCATTAGCCATTCTGTCAGTATATCTGTCTTCAAACGTAAACTGAAGTTGTACTTATTGAATAATTACTTAGTTAATGCTTAATCTATGCTGTCGTGTTTTATATTTGAACTTAATCCATTCCTTAATTTACTACTTTATAGCAACTACCGACTTACCTTTTCTCGCCTGTAGCTAGCTTTCAGCTTACAGTGAAAGTATGTCCGTTTTTTCTTTCTCCTCCCCTCTCTCTCTCTCTCTCTCGCCCCCTCTCTCCTTCTCTATATCCCACGTTATTATCACTCTTATCGCCCCTTTTGTACATAGTCTCTTCTCCCCAACCCTTTTTGTTATTACTCCGTTAAACCATGTTTATAATCATATGGTTATAGTTTATAGTTATTTGTTTTAGTACCTTTGCGCCTTTGACGAATATTTCTTTTTTAATCTATAATGTATTAAACCAGGCTATTTTGTTGTTGTTGTTGTTGTTGTCTACTGTTATTGTTTTGAGGGACCTGACCTCTACAAGCTTAGCTTTAATTAGGTCTCCTCGTCTTTTCTTCTTTTTTCTCTCACTTAAATGCATTATATGAACTTGATCCTTATAAGTGTTCCTTATTATATACTTTACATGTTATAAACTTGTTAAATTGTTTTACATTCATGTTGGAAGAAAGACAAATAAACTTGAACTTGAAACTTGAACTTGAACTATCAAGCAGTCATCCCGTGCTTGCATGGTTAACTTCAATATAGGCCTACCTAGGCCTACATGTATACACTGATTATACAAATATATGGCCCCTATCTAAAGTTTTTTATGTGCTTGCCCAACATAATAAATAACAAGTTTATGGGACTTTTCAGGGTATATATAGTACTAGAAACGTCCGTCTTCGTTCATCATTCTTTTGGTCAAATAAAGTCTGCTCTATAAGACTAATTAAACGGTTGTCATGTCGATAATTATGTCACGTCTAATTATAGCATCGTAAAAATTACAGATCTATATCTCACAAGTGCTGGGGCAGGGGCGCGAGCTGGATGAGTTGGTATTGATGTGATCACTCGAAATTCACTTGACATGGGGAAGTTACAGGTATTTGAAGTTCTGCTGGCTGGCAACCAAGAAGTCTATAAGCCAGGAGATGTTGTACAGGGAGAAGCAAGGATAGTTGTTTCAGAAGAGAAGGGAGATATTCGTGGTGAGTAAATTTAAGAAGACTGATGAAAGTGATGTGTGCGTGTGAATACCACTGAAAAGCGGGTTGGGCCACAGCTACTGCCACCGGGCGCCGGGCTAGGCCAGGGATCCGACAAACTCTCCGGAGCAGGAGCTTGATCAAGCCAGCGCGCCTTGCGCTCGATTACCCTTGGCCTTTAATAGAGTGAGTAACTTAGACCGAAATTTTTTGTCTCTTTCGTTCGTTAGCCTCTGATTTGGGTAGGGTCTGCGGCGCTAGTGTAGTTTCGTATCCATTTTTTTTAGCAGTTTCATATCCAATCTTAGCAAAGGAATTTTAGCCCAATTTTTTGTTAATTTTAATCATAATCATATAATGATATATCGCATTTTCCACCTGAATTTGGATCACATCCATCATCGGGAATCCTCTGTTTAGGGCTTCGATGTCGACGTCGACGTCGTCGCTCAGTGCCGTCTCTACGCTATAACTCTGCACCTCAAACTGAAGCTATCATCGGTCAAAAATTATGCAAACTTCTCGTATGGTTTATATGCATGGTATCGTGCAGCTTCTTCTTTAACTCCGGGAAGCTCCAACACCGGCGCCGTAGGCGTCGGAGCTTCGGTAAAACTGTAGTGGGGCTTCAAACAGCCGATGGGGTAACATTATTGTTAAATCTGCAATGGTAGTACTTACAATTTTTACATCA
>CP137676.1:16917603-16972927 GCA_037976565.1 Mesocentrotus franciscanus
GCAGAGCCGCAGAAAGTATGAATATTCATGCTATCGAGCCGATCGCTCAAATCGCTGAATATGCACGAGGTTGAGAACACGTGGTGCTTGTTTACATTCACCGCTCTGTTTGTTCGAGTGCATATTCAGCGATTTCGAGCGATCGGCGCCGATAGCATGAATATTCATACTTTCGCGGCTCTGCCGCGCATGCGTACTGTCTCTTCGCCATTTTGAATCGACGCTGCGACATGGAAGAATCGCTTGTGTAGGGCTTTGAATAACCCCTTTTTCCCATCGAAGATTTCTTCAAATTATGAATTCAAGTGATCATTGTTATGCCCTGAGGATTCGTGCACCCTATGATGTAAAATTGTAAGTACTACCATTGCAGATTTAACAATAATGTTACCCCATCGGCTGTTTTAGAAGCCCCCACTACAGTTTTACCGAAGCTCCGACACCTACGGCGCCGGTGTTGGAGCTTCCCGGAGTTACTTCTTCTTCTTCTTCTGTTTTGATTCTATGGCAATTAGTCAGTTGTGACTATTGTCGCCAAATTACTTTACGTCACGTGATTATATCTCTCATTTTTTATTTTATTTGTTTTTAATTTTAATTTTATATTCATCTAGATCTTTTAGCGCGTAATACCATAAACCATACGAGAAGTTGGCTGCATAAATTTTGATTGATAGCTTCGGTTTGAGGTGCAGAGCGAAAGCGTAGAGACGGTACTGAGTGACGACGTCGACATCGAAGCCCTAAACGGAGGATTCCTGATGTCGGATGTGATCCAAATTCAGGTGGAAAATGCAAAATGCGGTACCACTTTACCTGATTGACTGTATGATGCATTTAAGGGTCTTTTTTCCCCGGTTTTCCTCGTCGAAATTGAAGTCCGCTCCGTGTTAAAATTGTAATGTTACTGCGTATGCGCTGCAAAAATTTCAACACAGAGCGGAGTCCAATTTCGACGAAGAAAACTGGGAAAAAAGACCCTTAAATGCATCATACAGTCAATCTGATAAGTGGAACCGATGTATATTAGCCTAGACCTAATTTTCAAAAATAAATGCATCGGATATGAATCCGCTAAAGTGAAATTTTAGTCCAAAAGTTTGGCCGGAATTTGGTGGCCAGATCCGTACCACCAAGTTTGCACAGGAGCGCCTATGGTCGGCTTCTGTCTCTAAAGAAAGGAGCCGACCCTACACAAATCAGAGGCTAACGAACGAAAGAGACAGAAATTTTCGGTCTAGATTACCCTCAGCAATGTTTTCTTCTTCTTCTTCTCCTTCTTCTATTCATTCTTGTTTTTCTTCTTCTTCTTTAAATTCAAGCCAGGTTCAACACTCAAGTTTTTTTTTTCCCTGTGTAGAACTTCCCTGGCCTTGGCTTAAAGGGAAATTATCCAACCAAAATATAGACTATAGACTTAAGTACTATAGACTAGTCTAGAGTCTACAACTTCTCTAAAAAGTAAAACTTATAAAAGAAAGCAGAAAAATCAGAAAAGCAAACTGAAGACAGTTTCAATTAGATCTGACTAATATAAGAAAGAAATGAATTTATGAAAGTTGTAATCACTATACTGTACATGTACGTATGGGCACTTCAAATTGGCTGAAGCGGTAATGTCAATGTGATGTACAGTAGTGCTGGACTACTTCCCCATCTGTACTAACATATAAAATGACTAAACTTTACATTCTTCAAAAAATTCATGGCTCAGGAGGGTCTGTTCTTATTAGAGGACCTATAATAATATGATATCTATTTTGAGTAGTGCCCAGAGGGAGAAGGAACTAAGGAGAAAAACAGACATTAGCGATATTTTTGTACACGGCAAATGGGAGAGCTAGAGTTATCCACATCCTACATTGTACATGTACGTCACAATCCACCAACCAAACTACAGTACCAATTTGAGATTCACAAAGACTTAGTGATCTCATATTTCAAACACTCATAACTTCCTTACTATTGTATTGGTTTGATTCATTTCAAACTTTTGCCATTCTTTTTCTGTTATTTTTCTGCTTCCATACAAATCATCTTATTACAAGACTTGGATTGCCTTTTAGTTTAAAGGTAAAGACCAGTTTTGGAAATGCCCCTCTCTCAAAAAAATGAAATGGAAGCTCTCATTACCAATCATGTGAAAGAATATGTTTTGACTAATACGTGATGATACAAATTTTGCCGGGAAAGTCGGGAAACCGCCTACTAATTGATATATTTGGTAAATTATTATATCTATTGGGACCAAATAGATATCGCGCACGTGGTCGCGTAGTCCCATATACATCTTTCTGTGTACAGTGCTTGTAACTTTACCAAGACTGGGCCAAATTTCTTATCATTTTGATGATTCCAGAACCTTGCAGTACACACCAATTCTTATCTGTAGATGATCAACCTTTTCTGATCGATTTCACGTTTCTTTCACAATTCAATCACATGACCAGAACTGGTATTTATCTTTAAAGCTCATATTCTAGGACAATAAATGTCCATTAATTTGGTACCTACGGCAAGCCTATGTTATTTCGAAGTTGTTCATTTTCATTGCATATCACAAAAATCTTCTAGCTACTGGATATCCTCAATTGAAATGTCGAAAAATAGCCTCCTCTCTTTGCCTAGAAAGTCAGTCACGGAGCTGGTCCACTATTTGTGACGTCACGCCGGGACGAGTATATTCACGTACCCGGATGTTCCATAGAAAAACATGGGCAGAGAGATACGAATTTCTGCTATTTAGTTTCAAAGTTTAGTTTCATAACTCTATGTAGAATTCTTCACCTTCCCCTAATATTTCATAGTACTAATATCAATTTCCTTTTTCAGAATTATGACATAAACAAGCCAACGATGCGCTATTAGTCGATATTTTCACCATGTGATTTTGTTTGAGTGTGTTGAATTTGGTGAGATTGTTTTCGTGTGCTCGGTAAAGTAGATACGGTCGTTTGGCTTCGTTCGAGTCTTTCGCGTTGGTCTAGCTCGCTTTATACATATACACTTTCGATTCACGTACGGTACATATTATATAATTATATCAATTGATAATGGCTGGAGAGTTTGACCAGAACGATCTTTTTATGGATTTTGAAGAGTTTATGGAGAAAGATGATGAAAGTAATGAAGGAAAAAGGGACGATAGTGCAGACGAGGATGATGGAAGTTGGGAGGACGCAAGTACAAGTGGGGGAGAAGACGATAGAGCAAGGAGATGTCGACGTTCCTGCAGCCGGGGCCGGGGAGTAGCGGCAGTAGCACAAAGATTTCTGTCTCTTTCGCCGTTCTGATTTGGGTAGGGTCGGCTCCTCTCTTTAGAGACAGAAGCCGACCATAGTGACTGCACAAACTACTGCTCGCGTCCGAGCAGTAAACTTATACCCAAAATACTACATTTTACCCGATGCATATCCGATGCATTTATTATTGTAAATTAGGCCTAGGCTAAACTACATCGGTTCACTTACCAGATTGACTGTATGATGCGTTTAAGGGTCTTTTTCCCATCGCCGAATTTGAGCTCCATGTTGAAATTCTTGCAGCCATATTTTAAACTGTTACTGCGCATGGAGGAAGATGACGTCATCCATTGACAGTAACAGTTTAAAATACGGCTGCAAGAATTTCAACACGGAGCTCAATTTCGGCGATGTACGTTCAACAAGCCGCCTAGAGCAGCGGCCTGGTCTTACCTGCCGATTCCGCTCGCTTCACGAACGTTCGTGCAAGAGCCGTATCACTTATGACTTGCGGATGAATATCGTTCATAGACGTCGTCCGCTAAATAGAGGAAGCTTGATCTCGTTCAAGTGTGATATATATATATTAAAACAAATATTTAACTGGTTCTGTATCCTTTTTTGAGGCAGTCAAACACATCCATGATAACTACAGTCACAGTTCTAGGCCTATTCGTTTCACAAAACTGCTCCTGTACCTTATCTGATGACAAGATAATGTATATGTACACCCGCCTATTCATACCTGCATATGATTTAACCTTATTTTCCAAGCAGTAAACCCGTCTTAAAACTCTACCAAAAAGGATAATGTGAGGATATAAAAGAAATCAGCAACTGGAAAACGTTGCTTAGTTATTCTTCATTCCAATATAAACAGAAAATCTATCAAATAAACTCGTTAACAAGAAAAATTCTAAGCTCTAACAGGATAGCATTTACGTGGGCATATCATTGGTATTCACTCACTCAGCCCATGATCCCCGGTCGTGACGTCAAGAATAGAGGACCCGGCAATTCCGTGCATTTCCGGGTTTCCGACTTCGAGATTTTGGTGGAGTTTACTCGCATAAATTAACTATTCGGAACTTGTTTTGTCGGTTGAACGCCATTTAGTGTTATTCTGGGGGTTAAAAACTTTCTATTGATGTGATTATCTCAATATTTGGGATTATCGTAGAATTTCACCTTTAAGCTTGGTACAGAGGTCCGCTCACTACATAAGGACTGCTCTTCATAATTTGAGAAAAAGGACATTATTTATAAGGCCAAATAACAAAAATAACATGTTTCTCGTCCAGACTTTTTTTCAAAAGGAGGTGGCAGGGCATTGCTATTTACATACTATTTTGCTATTTTTTGCTATTTTTTTCCAAGATGGCTGCCATGCTAATTATAGCTGGCCAAGCCTACTTATTCACAGGTATTGGGCTTTGTGAGTATAGTCAGTATACTGATGCAATGTTTGACAAAACATATGATTTGTATCACTTTAGAAGCTATTTAAACGAAATGTACATGTATATCACAGGCTTTTTTGTTTTATGTTTTGAATAGTAAATAGTAAACAAAAGGAGGCGGCGGCCAAAAAGGAGGTGGGCGGGGATGAGAAACACTTCATTTTTGTTATTTGGCCCAAGGATCACTATTCATAATCGAGAAAAGGGTCGCTATTCGCCGTCTTCTCGTATTATGAATAGCGCCCCTTCTTCATGTTTATGAATAGCGACCCCGATTTTGTATTATGAATAGCGGTCCTTATACATTGTATGAGCAGGGAAAAAATACTTTAAAAATTTCGTGGGCTACTTTTCAAGCTTGCTTGCATGAAAATAACACTCTTTAATTTGTTTTGCATTGAACTCTATGCAAATTTTTTGAGGCTCTTTTATGACTTTCGGGGGCTCTTTTTAGCATTTTCGGGGACTAATTCGCCCCGAGTCCCCTTGTATTTTTTTCACTGTGTATGAGTAATGACCCTCATCTCACATTATGAATAACGGTCCTTATGCCTTTATGAATAGTGACCCCTTTTGCATCTTATGAATAGCACTCCTTCACGTATGGGAAGTAACAAGTTACGCGTTATGAATAGCGGTCCAGTCATTATAAATATATGACTAGCGAGGTTGCCCCAGGTACAAGAGCGAATGTTTATTCACAGTTCATCAACACAGAACGTTTAGCAAGCACATCAGATAGGAAGCGAAGTGACAGATTATGGAGATTACGTGATAGTTCTGAGGATGATCCAGTCACATTGGCATCTGTTCCAAGGAGTATCACAAGGAGTCTACCATCGGTAGACTATACCGGTACTATGCTGCTGAGCTGAGCCTGAAACTGAGAGAGCCAGAGAGGCATGAGGGTCCTTAGACTGTCTTTTCAGTACATGTTATCTAAATCTATCTAGTACAGTAAACTGTATGACTATGACCATCATGGTGGTACAATGTAGGTCCATGGTTAGACCAAAAGCTGCAGTCTCTGATATCGACAGTTGTTCTGCGGAGACTAAGTTTGGCTCCACTGACTGCCTCTATGCAGAGACTGAAGTGCATCATGCGTGTACTTTAGTGAGGGGAGGTTATGCAATAAAAAGTTTGTGTGGGATTGCTGATCTTATCGCGCGCGGTATAAGATTTGACCCTTACTCCCTTAGAGGTTCACAGTGCCTTTGTATCAACTCAAATTCTAAATGTACACTGTACATGTACAGTGTATATATCACCAGGGAGTTGGAATGAATGGAGATACCGTCTCGAAAGAATTTCCAGAGGGAAAGATATTCAGGATTAACTTGGCTTAACAACAAGAAATACCCTCTCCATTCGTCAAATTCATTAACAGCTGCCCTTATCAGACCACAGATGCTCTCTGGCATTCCAAATATTACGAGATGTTATGCAACGCCGTCTACCGGTACTTCCCTAAGTTCTCTAAAATATGCAGGCATCGAGCTTAGAAGTCATGCGTGGCACTGCAAAAATGATGTCATGTTCAGTGAAGATATATAGCTATACATGTACATATAAAATACAGAATCCACAACATGTTATCGAATGCTTTTTTCGTGCTCGCATAACTCTACTGAAGACATACATGTAGCCATTTGAACCAGCGAAATCGACCAAGGAAATCGTGAGTTAGAGCGAATGTAAGGTTCTCATCATCATGATTTTCTTATCTAATTATTGACATTTTCTGAAAATGTCCAAAACTGTACATAGCTACATTGTAGGAAGGTAGTTCAAAGGTTTATCTCCCAAAATAACTAAATTATACTGTTTTTACACTGGCAAAATTTTGCTTAACCCTGGACTATAGGTGGGGTTAAAGGGGGGTCTTAGCCCCACCAATACGTGCCTTCACGGTTGTTTCACCGCAAAGCATGCCGGGACAGATTACTAGTACGGCAGGAGATTTTCACCTTCACCGCGATCAGCTGTTCCATTGCCAACAACGGGATTTTTATCCCATCGAATCAACATCATAATCTTGTACAGGATACGTTATTCTGCAGTGATTTTCTTTCATTCCAGTATCATTTGTACAGTAAGAAACCAAAGTTTGTGATTGTGTATTGTTATGACAATCCTTCAAAAAATAAAGCTGATAATATGAAGTAAAGTGGGCTAATGAGAGTGGGTTCCTTGGTATGAATATGTAGTCCCATATGTTCAAATGTGTGTGTGTGAAGTTTGGGTCGGTGGTTTGCCTTTTAAAGCTGCTAAACATTCGTGTTTTAGGTTGAAGGATCGTCATAAAATACATAATCACAGACTTTGGTTTATTACCGTACAAATGATACTGGCATGAAAGAAAATCACTGCAGAATAATGCATCCTGTACAAGATTATGATGTCATGTTGATTCGACGGGATAAAAATCCCGTTGTTGGCAATGGAACAGCTGATCGCGGCGAAGGTGAAAATCTCCTGCCGTACTAGTAATCTGTCCGGGCATGCTTTGCGGTGAAACAACCGTGAAGGCACGTATAGGTTGGGGTTAAGCTTATCCCACTTTCTGTTCTGACACGTATTTACCAAAGTGGGCTAGCCCCACCTATAGTACGGGTTAGCTAGCCCTGCAAAAAAGCAGGGCTAACCCCGCAATTGTGGTGCTAACTCCGCAATTGCGGTGCCAAGCAAATGAATGAGAACAGGAACAGAAATAGTCCGGTACTACGCAATGGAACGAATTTATGAATATTCACGCTATACAGCTAGTACGGGGCTAATGAATTGCAGTGAGAACAGCCTGAATTTTCTCTGAAGGCGTCACTGGTCAACACCTTCTAACAGTAAATTCTCCCAACCATTTTTGTATTTTCTCAACCGTTTTTCCATGAAAATAAGACATAAGACAGGATTTTAAAAATCTTAATAATAATATAATAAAATTCCGCTTTTATATAGCGCCCAATACATCGATCCAACGATGTGCCTAAGCGCTTTACAGATATATTATTACCCCGGTCATCGGATTCAGGCTTACCCGCACACAATGTATGCACATTTTCCACTCCCTGGGGAGCATTCCAGCCAGTCGCCATTTTACAAGCGCACACTTGCTTATCCAACCGTATGAACTTTCGCATCCTACCGGGTACCCATTTAACACCTGGGTGGAGAGTAGCAAATGCAGGTAAATAATGCCAAAGGATATTAGTGCCGTGTCGGGATTCGAACCCTCGACCTTCGCCTCTCCAGTCAAGCGCCTTAAACCACTCGACCACGACACTCCTACAATCTTTCAATACTTAATTGTCTGGAATGATATAAAGAGCCAATTCATAGCTTTGTTACGATTTACACTCACCTAAAATGTAATTAAATTGTAATAATATAGTTGGGAGAATTAAGGTATCGATCAGATCAGTTTTTCCCAATTTTTATCCTTAATAACGGTCTGTTTTCAGTCAAACTTGCAGATTATATTTAATTTTACATCTAGCATTGAAATCACTACCTTAGCACCATTTTCTCGGTTCTGAACAATGTTACAAAGTCCATTTATGGTGGGTTCCCACTGCCGATCAAACCAACCCGACCAAGCCCGATCAAGCTATTTTGGCCTGGTCGGGCTCGGTCGGCAAGGGCGATCGGGTCGGTCTACCTTGATCGGTATCGATCTGGCTTCCTACACGGCAATTTTTGGCATGTCAAAAATATCGTGTAGGGGTCGAGAAGGCAAGCGTTGTACAGCGATCGTGTATTGGTCAAGTAGAGGTCGAGCTGATCGGGAATCGATCGTATAGAGGTTTAGTTTGGTCGCAGTGGATTTTTTCCGCCGTTCACTACCCGATCATCTCGATTTATACACAACTTCTACACGATTGGTTCCCGATCAACTCGATCAACAACTCAACCGCTTGACGATCGATACATGTCTGCCCTAAACAGTCACTCGACCGAACTCGCTCACCTTTCGACTGCTTCTCGATGACATCCCGAGCACTTCTCGACCACTTCTCGACCGCACTCGATCTTTCCGATCGCAACTCAACTCAATAGGAATAATACAGATTGAAGGAAATCCAGTAGCACTTGGGGGTGACTTCAATGTTATTAGAGACACGAATCTAGATTATTTTGGACAAGTATCAAAGAAGCAAACAAAATTTAGTAAAAAATTCATGGATAGTTAAAGATTACGTGATGTATGGAGAAGTAAAAATAAAGATAAAAGGCAATACACATATAAACAACGAAATCCTTTTATGCAAAGTCGCTTAGATTATTGGATCATATCAGAGAATTTAGAGCAAATAACATCCAAATGTGACATTGTTCCCTCTATAGCGCCTGACCATTCAGCAGTTAATCTGGTAATCCATAATAGGTCATCAACAAAAAAAAAAAAAAATCTTATTGGAAGTTTAATAATAGTCTATTAAGTGACAAGGGATACGTTAAGAAGATTAGAGAAGATATAAAGACTTTAAAATAAAAGAGAAACTCTGTTGAAATTAAAGATAAGAGAGTACTATGGGATTTCATGAAAATGGAAATACGGAAGTTTACAATTAAACTATCAAGAAAAAGGGCGGAGGAAAGCAAAGAAAAAAAATCTGAAAATTGGTAAAAGAGATTAAAGACTTAGAAGAGGATTTATTGTCGATTGGCAATGGACATCACAAAGATATTTCTGAAAATTTGAAAACTAAGAAACAACAACTAAGTTTACTCCACGATTACATCAATGAAGGTTAAAAAGTACGGTCAAGATCCTCATGGTATGAATGTGAAGAAAAGAATACAGCATTCTTCAAACAGTTAATGGAATCAAATAGAAAAAAAAGTATAATAAAGAAATTAAATGGAAATGGAAATACCACTTCTAAGGAAATAGAAATTATTGAAGGAATAAAATCATTTTATTGGCAGCTACATGTATATAGCAAAATAAATTCTATACAGGATGACACTTTGGACTTCTTTCCTAATTTCCTGCCAAAATGGAATAATATATCACGAGATTCATGTGAGGAAACGATCGTAGAAAGGGAATGCATAGAAATACTAAAAGATATGGAACTTAACAAATCTCCAGGAAATGATGGTTTAAGTGCAGAATTTTATCAGAAATTTTGGCCAGTAATTGGAGATCTACATGTAGTTCTTGCATCTGGGTTTTGTAAATGGGTTAATAATTTTTATACTAAAGCAGAAAGTTGTGTTATAAATGGATATACATCAACAGGTTATTTCAAGGTTGAAAGAGGAGTAAGGCAGGGAGATCCCCCCTCTCTCTCTCCGCAGACGATATAACGCTTTTCATTAAAGATTCGAATTCATTTAAGGAAATTAAACATATTTTTGAATGTTTTTATAAAATATCAGGCTTAAAGTTAAACAAGGACAAGACATTCATTTTGCCCTTAGGTCCACAATTATCCACTCATACATTTCCGTTTGGGAAGCAAGTAGACATTGTTAAAATACTAGGAATTTATTTTTCAATACACGAAGATATCAAAGAACAAATGAATTATAAAGAAATATTGAGCAAGATTAAAAAACGTTTTACGTGGTGGAAGCAGCATGATTTAACATTAATGGGGAAAATTCAATTAATGAAAGTATATGGCTATTCTAAATTTACATATTTATCATCATTGATGCCGGTTCCAGAATGGGTGTATAGCGAAATTGAAGAAAGACGTTTTGAATTTTTTTGTGAAGAAGTAAAGGCAAAATTAAAAAGAGCATCATGTTTTTAGACTATCCGCAGGGTGGGCTCAAAATGATGAATTTCCGACTGTTTGTAAAGGCACAGAGAATATTGTGGATAAAAAGGCTTGTACAGTCGAACCTGTCTATAGCGACCGCCCAAGGGAAACAGAAAAAGTGGTCTTTGTAGACAGGTGGTCTTTGTAGACAGGTGGTCACTAAAGCAGGTTTGACTGTAACAGGAACTCAAGCTATCAAATGGAAACATTACTTTAAATATTTAATGAGACCAATGGGCGGGAATTTAATATTTTATTGCAACTATTGGAGAGATACAGTGAAACTCATGTTACCTTCTTTTTATCAGAATCTTCTGAAAGCATGGATAGATATGAAAGAATATGTTAAAACAGAAGAGAGATACAGAGGAATGAAATATTGTATAATAATAATTTTATTCAACTAGAAGGTCAAACTTTATTTGAGGAAAATTTGTTTAAAAAATATATATCGACTTCATCACATATGCGATGAACAAGGGTTATTAAAAAAAGATGCATATTTTATTGCCATTGGTTTAAGTAAGGAAGAAATTACAAAAGTTAACAAAATCTATTCAATAATTCCTCACGAATGGAAACAGAATGTTCAGCATGCAAGAAAGTCCATCCACTGTGGCCTTATTTTAGAATTAATATTTGCAAAGAAGGTTTTTAAATTTGAAGAAATAACTGCAGAGATGGTGTATAAAAGTCAAATCAAGAAGAATGCAGAAATCAGCTCAGCATTTCATAACTTAATGGAACTTTATAATATTACAACTAAAGAAGTGGAATTTTGTGTTGTTCAACCAAAGTTGTGCACATTAAACAGTAAACTGAGAGAATTTTGGTTTAAACTTTTGCATAGAATAGTTTATACAAACAATCATTTGCATGGATTTAAATTTCGTACAAATGGTTTGTGTTCGTATTGCAATATTTTGGAGGAAACCTATCAACATGTATTTTTTTAATGTAATATAATAAAAAGGTTCTGGGAAAAATGTGCTGATAAACTCAATTTACCAATTCTAAAGAAACTGTCGTGGAAAGAAATTCATATTGGAATAAATGGGAGTAATATGAAATCGGAGCAATTACTATTAAAACCACATTCTGATTTTGATTAAATTTATGATTTTTAATAGTAGAGAGAAGGGGAAGCCTCCAAATGTAGATGAAGTAAAAGATAACATTCTCGAAAATAGGAAAGAGGAAAAAAAAAACTTGCAATGGAAAGGGATACTCTTTCAATTCACTTTAAAAAATGGGAGACCTTGGAAAGTTTTGTGTAATATTAATTAACTTAAAAAAAAGCAACTTCCCAACCCTCTATCCCAGCAGTATTTCTTTGCTTTATGTTTATATTTGTTTGTTTTTGTTTTGTTTTGTTTTGTTTTGTTTGTTTTGTTTGTTTGTTTGTTTGTTTGTTTTTTTTTTTTGGGGGGGGGTTGTTTTTGGTTGTTTTTGGTTGTTTTTTATCTTTATCTCTCTCTTTGGGGGAGTTTGTCTCTTTTCAGAGGTGGTACTTTTTAAACAATATTTTGACAGACTGTAATATTTCATGTACAAGCATTTATTTATTTTTGTTTAATTCAACAGATATTCGTTTTTTTTTCAAAGAAGCACAAAATGAACATGAAATGACTAAGTATTTTATCATTATTATTATTACTATTATTGTTTTAAACGAATAAGGAAATGTATGAAAGAGTTGTTTTGTTTAGCAATTGATGTAAAGAATAATACTTTTGAATTGTATTATGATGTAAATTTCATGATTTCGATTATATGTATTGCCTCTGGTATTGAGAAAATAAAACACCTTATGAATTTTAAAAAACCAAGGACACAATTACGTGCTGATCTAATCACATTTTCTTTGTACCGGTATATTGATACTAATTAAGTTAATCCCTTCTAGAATATGTAGTAACATGTGACTGCGACACGTGCAGCTCTTGACAGTCTGTTTGAAAAGGCAAATAAAATTAATGTTTTAAGTATCATGTGCAATACAGTACTTTGGCAAATGACACTGGGTCTGCAGGGGGGAAGTTAAAGAAATGCGGAATGCATTGACTTCGAAATAAGCCTTTAGCCTTCTTGAGTGTCTGAGATGAACTGAACGCTGATCAAAAATGAGTACTGTACCATCAGCTGACGATAATATTTTGTGCAACCACTCAATTCACAAGTCATCTTGGATCCCTGTTCGAACAGGTCGATCTGCTCGGGTCGAGATTGTGTAGAGATCATGTGTACGTCTAGTTGGTCTAGTAGGGATCGCGTTGGGATTGTATGTAGATCGGAATGATCGAGAAGAGATCGAAGTTGTGGTCGACTATACGTCGTGCAGGAGTCGTGAATGGTTGAATGTGGGTCGTCAATGGTCGAATAGCGGTCGGGAAGAGCTTGTGTTTAGGCATGTGGTCGGGATTGGTCGGGGGAAAATGGGTGATCGGGCTTGATTGGGCTTGGTCGGGTTGGTTTGATCGGCAGTGGGAACCCACCATTAAGGGGATTATGGTAGGGGAAACAAAAGACGCGTGGTGCCACAGATGACTTCTAAGGGGCCTCTTGGACGGGATCTCCATTCATTCCAACTCCCTGACATCACTAAGTAATCCTTTTTTATTTACAAAAGTTATATTTCTCCTTGAATTTCAAAAGTGGGCTCATGAATTTTGAAGTTTGTTACTGTTAACACCTCCACTCCCTTTTTTCTCTTGTTGTCAGGGTGAATCCCATATTTATGAAATGATTGAGATATTGTTGGCAATGTATGACTCAATCACTCAAGCTCTCAAGTGCTAAACTCCTCATTGCTCCATTTATTTGTGATTTCTTTCTGTTTGTTTCTTTGTTTTTTGCAGCTTCAGATGATGATATATTACAACTAATGAACTACAATGTACATGTACATGTACAGTTTATACATATTGTTGTAGTTATTCAGACTTTGAATCCATGTATGTCATATATATATATACACATGTATATGTTAGAGAGTTAAAATTGACAAATGGTAATGCTAGTATGCAGGGGCGGCAATCTTCTTGCTCGGTCGCTACGCTCCCTCGCATAATATCCTTCAAGATGTACAAGTAAATATTGTAGAAAATCTGTATTCCATTTTTATACTATATAGTTTTGCTAAGGAATGTAATTTTTTAATACAACAAAACTTCAAAAACCTGTGAGGGGTAGTCACTTCCGTCATCTTTGCCCCTCTCGTTCACTATGCTCCCTCGTCCCTCCCATTTTGTCCCCCCTCCCCCCCTCCCCGGTCATGAAAAGAAATCGCCGCCCCTGCTAGTATGCTACATGTACATTTGTACATTACTACATTACAAACAATGTTTGAATTAACCTGACTCTACCTGAGGAGTACATTTGCGTACTTGTTTGATTTTGTTGTTGTTTCTTTTTAAATAATATGCTAACATGTACATTACAAGCATAAATTCTACTAAAGATGTCTTTTACATTTTTTCTTCTTCTTATACCGTATAGGCATTCAAATAAAATGCGTTGGTAAGTCGTACACACATTGGACAGAGTCCGAGGGGAGTGGAGACAACCGAAGAACAGTAAGCTACACCACCAATAATGAATACTTCAGACAGGAGATCACTCTGCGTGGTGCAGGTGAGTGGTGGGCTATTATAAAGACTGTATTAAATAGAAGTGTGGGGCAGGGGGGGGCAGGGGGGCACAGTGCCCTGCCACTTTTTCAAGCACCCCAAAGGCCCCTTTTTACATAGAAAAGGTGCCCTTTTAACTTTTTAAGAAGTGCCCCTTTTTACATAAGAATAGTGCACCTATCACATTCCCAATGGCCATATTAATTTGTAAAAGTGCCCCTTTCCCTTTTCAACTCTGATAAGTGCCCCCTTTTTTTGGACATGTGCCCCTTTTACTTCCCATTTTTCTTGCAATAAGTGTCCATTTTCCATTCTCATAAGTGCCCTTTTTAATCTCTAGTAAGTGCCCCTTTTCAGGTAAGAGAAGTGCCTCTTTTCACTTTTGATAAGTGCCCCCTTCACCTTTGATAATTGCCCTATTCAAATCTGAGAGGTGCCTCTTTTACTTTGACAAGTGCCCCTTTCCTTTGTAAGAAGTGCCCTTTCCCTTCAATAACTACCCCCATTTTAACTCGGATAAGCGCACCTTATATTTTCACATGTGCCCTTTTCCTTTCTAATAAGTGCCCCTTTTCCTAATGATAAGTGCCCCATTAAAAAAAAGAATCCCTTCCCCTTCTCATAAGTGCCCCTTCTCTTGTAAATGACCCTTTTCAAGTACGAGCAAATACTACTTTTCACTTCAGATAAGTGCCCCCTTCACCTCCGATAAATGCCCCCTTTAAAATCTGGTTGGTGCCCATTTTCTTTCAACTAATTCACATTTTCCTTTATTATAAGTGCCCCTTTTTCATTTACATAAGTGCCCCTTTCTATATCTGGTCATTGCCCCTTTTCAGGTGCCATAAGTGCCTCTTTTCACCTCTGATAATTTCCCTTTTAACAATGATACGTGCCCCTTTTCCTTTCTAATAAGGGACCTATCCCCTTTTCATAAATGCCTCTTTTCACCTCTTATAAATGCCCCTATCAAAATATGATGGAGGCCCCTTTTCCGTCGACAAATGCCCATTTCCTATTCTCATGACTGACTTTTTTCATCCCTGGTGAGTGCCCGTTCTTTGAGGGTGTAAGAAGTGCCCCATTTTCACCTCTGATAATTACTCTTTGTACTTTGACACATGACCCTTTTCTTTTCTGATAAGTGTCCCTGTTTCCTCTCATCATTAAACGCGCCCCTAATTTCAAGCGACTAAGAGCAATTTCCCCCAAAGCTCGCTCACTACGCTCGCACGCATCTATAGATGATATACTTATGTTACTTATCAAAGTCTTTTCAGTCTTCCGTTATGAGAATGTGCTTATAACCCCATCAGGATTGGGTTTTTTCCTCTTTATAAGATGTAATTTTTCGCACTGCGACCTCACAAATCTTAAATTTTTCCTCGCTTGCTTCGCTCGTTTGCAAATAATTTTTAAGTCCATCACACCAAACTGCAAAGTATGATGCTTAAGCAATATCTTGTATGGTGTATAAAGTGACACAAATATTGAAATCATCCCTGATAATGTAATCACAATGTAGGGGTATATACCAATGTCTACAAAATTGTATATTTTCGCTTTGAGATTTCCCTTTGTAGGTGCCCTTTTTTTTCCCAGAAAGTGCCCTTTTTTCTTGGTGCCCCCCCACTTTGGAAGTCGCTCGGCCGCCCCTCTGCACATGGAAACTGATGACCCATTTCCTTTGAGAGAATAAGCATGTTGCCGATTCCATGCGCTGTGTACTGTACAACATACATCGAATGACATTTATCCATTTCATTCCTGAATGAATCTCTTGTAGAGGGGTAGTTGAGTGGTTTAAGCACTTGATTTGAAATGCAAAGGTCGTGGGTTTGATCCAGACACAGCACTAATGTCCTTTGGCAAGGCATTAATGTACATTTGCCACTCCATACCCAGGAGAGAATGGAGAATTGGAGACCTGGTAGGATGACAGAGCCTTTGTGTTAGAAATTGTCATATGCCCTCAAGGTAACCATATGGTCGGAATACTTCCCAGGGAGTGCAGATGGTGCACATCGTGCGTGAATGGATCCGATGACCGGGGTAATAATATCTGTAAAAAAAGCACTTTGTATTTTGTTTGTATTGTATTTTTGTATTAGGTGCTATAAATCCAGATTATTATTATTACATTATTATATCATTATTGTTGAGGATATCAAAGGTCACAGGGTGATAAGACTGTAGTGTTAACAAAAAACAACATGTACTTATAATATCTTGTCACCGTGATATCGTAAAAATCATTGAGGCAATTTAAGCCAAACTTGGATGAAGTGTGTATGAGATTTTGAGTGTAAGAGGTCAAAGGTAAAAGATCATACATGTACCCGGTCATGAAAGTGTAAAAAATGCCAGAAAATTATGTTTTTAACTGTGATTTAATATTCAACTAAATATTGAACCCCTGTGGAGCAAATTGGCATCAAGTATGTAAAGCAATTGGGTTCTTGAAGTCTGATATTAAAGGTGACATGAAAACTGATCAATGAATATATCTGTACATAACGGTAGAGGCATGTTAGAGATGCAGTCTTACCGGTATACATTATTTTTATTTTTTGTGTGATTGGTCCTGATTTTGAGAATTGATATTCATTGATATTCATGAATATTCTCTCTCCTCCAGGAAAGGATAACAGTGCTGCAGACCGAATCAAACTGACTGTCGGGGAGCATCGATTTCCCTTCCAGTTCCAGATCCCAAATATGTCTCTGCCTCCACCGTTTGAAGGTTCTTATGGGTATGTAAGGTACTACGTCAAGATTACTATCGACCGACCGTGGAAATTTGACCATCACACTCAGAGGCTATTCAGCATCTTCACTGTAAAGGATCTGAACTACGAGTTTAATGTATTGGTAAGCTTTTGGTCCTCCTTGTTTTCTGGATGAGAAATAGCAAGGGGTTTAATAGCCGTTTAGCTGTGGAAATCTCTAAAAATGAACTTGCTAATATATTCATGTGAATAGGGAATCTAATTTCTTTGTCGATAATTCAAAAGGGGCTTTGAACAAATTAGCTAAAAATATTATCTTGCTGATGAGAAAGATCCTACTGATTTTATTATTATTATTATTATTATTTATTTATTTATTTATTTTTTTTTTTTTTTGGGGGGGGGAATTAAGATCACATGTATGAGAAATTCCCAGTCCTTTAACTCTTTATGCATTCTTTTTGCACCAGTGCACCATCAGCCCCGCATTTGGTTTGCATCTGTGCACAAATCACACTACATGCTATTCATACACAAATTACATACAATTGCACATTCGCATCGGCCCTATTATGCATTGTTTGTGTGGTTCGTACACTCACCATTCGCAAATGTGACTTCATAGTATAGCTTGTCATAGGATATTTCGGAGTAATTTGGCGCTTTTCATTTATTTTGTAATTGAATCATGGCACCCGGCTGTTACATGTACATGTACATACATTCACCTCACAAAGCTTTCAATATGTAGGGAGGTACAGTATATTCACTTTTAAAATCAGTGTTACAAGAGACTAATTGTATCATCTTGGAAACAAACAATAGCCAAAAAGACATGCTCATGGTACAGCATACTCAGGAAGTCTGATCAATATTTAATATTGTTAGTCTAGCACCATTTTGAAAGAATGCTCAGTGCACAAAAGCTCTATTAGGTCCTTCCCTAAATCCCCTCCCTTTCCTTTCTGTTATATGGGCTTTCTTCTGGTTGGAATCTGTTGATTTGGTATCACTGGAAAACTTATTGAATCATATGTGAATATAAAACACTTGTCACTAACGGAACAAAATAGAGTGCCAAAGTTTTGTTGAACAGGACAGAAGTGTACATATATTTACATACCGAAAAATACATGTTTAGAAAAAAGGATCATACAGGCAAAGAACACTAAAATACCAAATAAGTTTGATATGATAAGAAAGCTAATAAAAAACTCTACAACTTTGCTACACAACATTTATCTAAAAAATGTTCAAGTAAAAAGTTAGAGCCTTCTGAAATTAGAGATACATGTACCTTCTTAATGCAGAAAAAAGTGCATGCTGCAAATTAATGCAACGCACAGGGGGTTTACGAGCAAACGCTCAAAGAGTTAATGAAATAGCTTTTCTAAGTCAATAAACAGTGGTTGCATATGATTTTATTTTTCTCTCTAACTCTTCCTCTTCCTCAATCTTCCTCTTCCTCAATCTTCCACTGGAATAATATTGTTTCTCAGAAAGGGAAGTAGTCTCAACTCTCAACTTTTTCAAGTTTCCTTGAAGTGCTGTTTTACATTTCAACTCTAAATTTTGACATTTTATCTGCCATGTCACAAGTAAAATCTAAAGTTACTAATAATGGAATAAACAGGAAAACAAATTGAGGGAAAATTTTCACTGAAATTGAATATGCATACGTCTATTTTTAGGGGTGACATTTTTGTGTTTGAAACTTTGAACAAAATAAAAATAAATGTCTCTTCCAATATACTCACTGATCACCATTTCACTTGAAACTTTTTTTTCCAATTATTTTAGAAATAATTTCTCATTAATTCATACAAATTTTGTTTCTAGAAATCTGTGTAGATATTACTTATAAAATAGGGATCTTATTTTGGAATGCCAATTTTTATGCACTGTAATTGTAATTTATTTCCTGTTCTGTATTTCCAGCTCTGTCTTTTAACTCTTTGTGCATTTGCCCATAAAACCCCCTGTGCGTTGCATTAATTTGTACATGTATGAATAGCAAGTAGTGAGATTTGTGCACAGATGCAAACGAAACGCATGGCCGACAGTGCACTGGTGCAAAAAGAATGCATAAAGAGTTAATGAATATCCAATTAGGTAAGCCTAATTATCTTTACAATTAAACACACTTATATGTACATGTACAGTGTATGTGACATACAATACTCCCTGAATTTGTTTTTTATTTTATCTACCTTCAAATACTTTCTCTGAATAGAAAGAAGCATCCTGTTTCCTCTTTACAACCTTGAGTTTCCTTCAGGATTTATGTAGTTTATATTCTGTTTTAACTAAATATACAAGTTACAGCAGCTTTACTTAAATCCCCAGTGCACTACTTGTAGCTACTTGCTTCCTCTATATAGAAAACAATGCCTAAGCGGTGCCCGTTGGTCCCCCATGATCCTCTTTTTCTTCTGTTAATGAAGAGCTGAGTTGATGAGATAACCACCTGTCAGTGACCACGCTGGGAGTTTTTTGTTGTTGATTGTTTGATTGATTTTATTTCTGCGTTCAAAAGATACAAAATTTAAACTCAAATTACAAAAATTCGAACAATAACAAATACAATGAATAACATGTTTACAAAAGTAATTAAATAGAAAGTCATGTACAATTATATCATACAATAAACATGTACAAAGCATACAAATATTTTTCAATAAAGTAGAGAGGTAATTTAGAACGCAGGGGACCACCATCGTGAGCGGTTAGGCTGGAGATGGATGGCGGCCTCATAAAAAAAAAAAAAATTGGCGACATAACTCTCTTGGGAAAACTGAGTGATCAAGTGGGTGCAGGTTTGGGTGCAGAAAGCAGTTGCATGCTAAAGTATAAAATAAGTCACGGTCTAATCCCTCCTGGCCAAACTAGTGCACACAGGCGTTAAACCTAAAAGGGTGTGTGTGGGGGAAGGAGTAGAATTCTTTGTCACCCCCAGCTTTCATGACTTTATTGCCAACAGTCTTATATGCATCTGTTGATACAAATTTTATACAATTTCAATCTATGGGTATCGTGCAGCTTTAAAAAAAAATCACCAGAATTTTAATTTCTCCGAAACTTTATGGGCTGATTCATTAAAAAGATGCCCATAATTTTTGTTAATTCATGGCCGATAGAGCACCAAAATAACCTGGCCTGTTCATCATATCAAATTTTTATGCGCAAATCCATGAGAATAAAACAGAAACAATGGAAGCCCAATGGAAGAATATTCTATTAGATTTTGAAGATAAATTCCTCATTTGATTATACACAGTATGTATTCAGTCCAGATTTAAGAGCATTCCAAATTTGCATTGTAATCAATTGGGAGGCGAGTCAACAGACTCTCAGTTTACAATAAAATTCTCTGTTAATTATTTACTTTTGATTTATTATTGTTAATTTGTATTTTTCTGTACATTATGATAATTTATATATTCTTTTTTTTTCTTTTCCCTTTTTTCATAAGTTACTCATGCCAATTATGTTTTACTTTGTTTCAAATTGATTTGTTTATTTTGCATATGTTTCTGTTTTGTTATCTTTTGTTACTGGCTGTTGCCGCTGTTTACAAAATTTGTATATTTTTATTCAGATCACATGGACTTTCCCCTTATACGGCAGAGACTATGACAAATTGGAACAGTATAAATCTGTATTTGACAGCTGAAAATTCACAGAAATTGTGTCATGAAATTCTGATTAAGATTTGAAGATCAAAGTAATGAGGAAGTTGTGAATGTTTGAAAGCTGTAGTTATTAAATGTGGGTAATGAAAATTGGTGAATTGCATGCCCCAATTTTTTGGAACACCCTGTTAAATTGTTTTACACTCTAATATGATCATCTTTTTTCCCCTGGGGTAGTTCTTAGTGGGTAGCAGCCTAGCAGGTTACAAATAGACCAGTTCACGGTTAGCACATGTCCCAAATGACCCCGAATATCCACAGATCTTCAAAACATGAAGAGGTCCCACTTTGTACATTTTGAAATAATCACTCCTACAGCGATGGAGGTGCTACATAAATAGCCTTTGTTTCCCCCTTTTCAAAGAATACTTCCACCTGTGTATCATGGAGTGCACTGCTTGTGCATAAATGAATAATGATTACATAACTTTCATGAGCACGTATCCAGTATTTTGTCTCCGTGTATTTCACAACTTGGTCTGCAATGACCTTTATCTGCTCATGCTCAGACTGCAACTATGAACTGGCTTATTAGGTTTACATCATCTGCATGTATACACAAAGTCCTACAAGAAGACACTGACTTTACTGTGCATCAAGACCCAAATTCCTGAAGAGGCTAGCATTCGTGTTGATAATAAATTCATGGTACATGAAGGTTCGGCTCACTCACCAGGTTCAGAATACAGTATACTGTCTCTGCTGTACATTTTTGTTGTAGAGAGGCTACCCTGTACCAGGGTAATACGCAGATCTCTGTTTTAATGCTTTTGATTCACAGGTTCCTCCTAGTCACTAAGCTGAGAAGACAGTGTCTTGTCTTTGCTGTGCTTCAGGAACCAATGTGCTGAAGGGATTCATCAACAAGAGGGGCTACGCAAAAGTCTTTGGTTTTATGCTTTTTCTGTATTATATAAGTTCCTTCTAGTAACCAAGTTGAGATGACAGTGTGTTGCCTCTACTGTCCTTCAGGACCCCCTTTCCTGAAGAGACTCATTGACAAGAGAGCTAGATGTACATTTAATCTACATGATGAATACATCATTTTGTTTAAACTCTGTAGGGTCCAGCAAGTCACAGAACAAGTTGAGAAGACAGTGTGCTGCATTTCCTGTGCAGCAAGAGAAGCTGTATGAATATACCAGAATAATCAACATGTCATCTAAAAAGTGCTCGATTCATTCATGTAGGTTTCTCAAGTCGCCGAGTTGAGAACAATGTGTGCTGACTTTGCTGTGCATCAGGATCATTCTTTTTAAGGGACTCACCAACAAGACTAAATGCCTCTTTATAGGCTCTTTAGAGGCTTCAGGGTGACATGTCAGTAGATCTCTGTTTTAATGCTCTTTTATTGATAGGTTCTTCTTAGTCACCAAGTTAAGAAGACAGTATGCTGTCTTTGCTGCGCTTCAGAACTCATTGTTCTGAAGGGCATTTTGGACAAGAGAGGCTATGCACATGTGAATACATATATCTTTGTTTTGTTGTTTTGCTCTATACTTAGGTTCCTGCTAGTCACCAAGTTGAGAAGACAGTATGCTGTCTTTGCTGCGCTTCAGGACCCATTGTTCTGAAAGGAATGATTGACAAGAGGGGGTATGTACCAGGAGAGTACATCTTTGTTTCATTGGATCTTCACAACAACAGTTCTAGGAGGATCATTGACATCACTGCAAAACTGCAACAGGCAAGTCGAAGCACAAGAATATTATGCACATAATATACAACACCAACTGAAAGTATTTGTGACAGAGATTGGGGCAAAATAAAAGGTGTGTAAGCCTTTGTGATATGCATTCTGTAAAGCTGTCACAGTAATAGTGTCAGGATTTGTTGCAGGCTTACATGAATGAACAATAGAGCTGTTCATTTACCCAGAATTCAATGTATTTATGATTGCAAGAACAATAGAGTATGTCTGTAATCCCATGCAACTTGCGGGGGATTGCAGAACTACTCTATTCAATTGTTCTTTCTCTGGAGAAGTGCTAGATTACACCCTCAAACTTCTGGAAAGTTACAGCATCTCATATTCAAGCTGCCACGATAACTGGTACATTTACATGATTGAAAACCAACATCATTGCTTCATGGTATTGTGAGTACTGAACTCAAAGACTTTCAGTTGTTACTGTACATCAGTAAGGGATTTAGCAAGAACTATCTACACAAGCTGTACCTTATGCTGTACCAGAAAAATCTGGATACTAAGGGTGGATATTTGTAATATCATATACAACTATCAGTTCTACCAGGAGGAGGGACCCAAGGGTTCGACATACACATGTAAGCACAATGTTTGCTTTTCGCCTCCTACACATGGGTGTACATAATACCAAATAATCAATAAATCAAGGTTAGATTTCACCTTTATAGAAAGTCACAGCCTTATGAGTTAATGTTTATTATGAATTATTTGTTTGTACCATTTTTTTCTTCACATCTTCTCCCACTGACTGTGTCTTTCCATCTCTTGCAGAGAGGACATTTCACTGCCCAACGTCACGGCACTGGCAGAACTCACCACAGACAGTCGATCAAGACAGTGGCTGAACTGAAGCTAACTGGCTGCGAAGCCATGGGGTCGGTAAACTACGACAGGATGAAGATGTTGATCCCTCCTATTCCTCCCTGCTCTTACGAAAACTGCCCAAACATTCAAGTAGAGTATTTTGTTGAGGTAAGAATGTGGAGAGGGTGATATTCCTTTGAATGTCATTCTAGATGTCACTTGAACTTGAACTACATGTAGAACTTGAATTACATGTAGAACTTGAACTTAATGTTGATATTCATTTTACCTGGCTGCCGGTATTGAGAGAGTATGACATGTAGGTATGCATTGCAAGCAGCACTAGTAGCCTAAATGTACATGTACATGTATGTCTCATGTATTGTACTAACTGAAGAAGTTGGTATTTTGAAGGACAATCCAACCCTTGTAATAAATTCATTTGAAATAAACAGAATTTCAAAAGTTTGAAATAAATCGGACCAATAATAAGAAAGTTATGAATGTTTGAAATACGAGATCACTACATCTACGCGAGTCTCAAATCGGCAACTAGGTCACTGGATTGTGATGTAGTGGGGGATAACTCTCCCGTTTGTCGTGTACGAAAATATCATTAATTTCTATTCTTCTAGTAGGGTCACCCTTAGGGCACTACTCAAAATATATCGGAGAGTATATTATTACAGGTCCTCTCAAAAGAGCAGACAATCCCAAGTCGTAAATATTGAAAAAGATTACAATTTAGTCATTTTGTGTGTTCATCAATACATCAATACATCACAGCGACACTACCGATTCAGCCAATTTGAAGTTCCCATATGTATCTGGTTCCAAGGTTTAAACAAATCTTTACTTTCTCATTTATAGGTCAGATTTCATTTAAAATGTTACCAGACTGCTTCTCTGAATTCTTTCCTCCTTCTTTTAGAGTTGTCTGCTTTTAAAGGGATAGTTGAGTTTTGTTGCAGAGGGCGCTACAAAAAGTAATTAATTTGGTGAGATGATGAAAAACTGAGTGTCAAATTTGAAAGAATATACAATTTAAATGTCAAAATCATCTTTGTTTGATCAAAATCGGTTCAGAGACGGCTGAAATATCCATAAATATAACAATTTCTAATATTTGTGGTGCCCCACAATTATTCATTAATTATGAACCAGCCATTGAAAAAACAAGATAGCGCCTTATACGTTTTACTCCAGCATGCAATGCCAATATTGGCTTTATGTTGGCTATTTCGTATTATACAACTCACTCCCAGATCCTAATCAAATGATTGGTCATGCGCGGTCACGTGTGATTCATTTACTGATCCTATTGCACGCTTTTTCATGGAAAAGCGTGCAATATTTTCCAGTACTATCCAACGATTTTTCAGTGCCGCGCAGTAGTGCGCGTAGAGGTTAGAGCGCTCAATACTGCGTGTATACACATGGGCCTATTCTTGCACAGCACTATGCGTAAATGGGTATAGATAGAGGTGCGCTTGCTATATCCATACTTATGTGTGCGCACTAAATTGAGACTTATTAGAACTTGAGATTTATTTGTCAGCCATAAACTGTCACGAAACAATCTTGAATTAATTATTTTTACATCAAATAACAAGGATCTAGGAGTTTCGTTGTATAAAACAAATGATGCATGTTTTCATTCGTTCATTATACGATCTATCCGCCCTCGTTGATGCTGTGTGTATCTATCGCACTCGGCCTAACGGCTTCGTGCAATAGATACACACAGCCTCAACTCGAGTGCGGATAGATCGTATAATGAACTCATGCCCATGCATCATTTGTATATTGTTAATAATGCGCACAACCAGCCGGCCCGTGTATTGTTATTATAATTAATTAATTAACGGTCACCATATTTTTTTGAAAGTGGAGCTGAATTGGTATGATCGTATTCAATCTAAATTCACACATTTTGGGGTCTAAAATTACCTTCATAGCAATTTTAGGTTCTGAAAGGGCACTAGAAATTTCTTAAATATGAATAAGAGCACTAACCATGGACTTTAAAGGCATTTGCAGTCTTAGACAAGAACTCAACCATCCCTTTAAAGGGACTTGTAATTTGTTAACATGGTTCAGATGAGAGAAAATGGTGCCAAGGTAGTGACTTCAATGCTAGATGGACAATTCAAGATAATCTGAAAGTTTGAGTGAAAACAAACCATTATTATTAAAAAGGGATCCGGTAACTTTGTCTCAGATTCTGAAACAAAATCCTGGATTTAGCTCATGCTGCAATGATAATTATAAACCTTTAAGTCAGTCAGGAACCCCATGACTTTTACAAGCCGGTCGCCTGTCTGATTATCAAGATATTTATGATTGGAAATCAAAACCAAATTTTGCGTTTTCCTAACGGTTTTCATAACACTACAGTCTATTGGGGAAAATGAGTATGATAAAACTGGTCACTCAAATATTTTTACTTTTTTGAGGCACCACTTGATTATTTTGAAGCTCGATTTTTTTTTTAGGGCTTCAATATTACACCATATCACAGACACTGATAACACGTAGGGCCTTGCATCTCAGATTTAACATTGTTAAACGATGCCTTTAGAGATAAAAATTGGGAAAAACTGATCTGATCGATTCCTTAATTCTCTCAACTATATTATTACAATTTAATTACACTTTAGGTGAATGTAAGTCATCACAAAGCAATGAATTGGCACTATATATACCATTCCAGACATTTAAAGTGTTGAAAGATTTTTTAAAGCCTGTCTTATGTCTTATTTCCATGGAAAAACGGTTGGGAAAATTAAAAAAATGGCTTGGAGAATTGACTGTTTGAGGGTGTTGCACAGTGACGCCTTCAAAAAACCCCATAGATATCTTTGTGGTTTAAGAATTTTTTCAAGATGTTTTGCATGTTAGAGGGTTAGTACAGTAGAAAGAATATAATAAGTAACATTTCATATAAAAATTACACAGTTTTTTCATCGACCTTCACCAATGTTACCAAGTCACTTTATACCCAGGGGGCACAGCAGGTTCTTGAGACATGGAATGTTGTAAAAGGTTGTTGGGTATTAACGTGTTCAGAGACCTCCCTGCACAATTTCTAGGTGGACTAACCTTTGCAATATGCTACTGGTACAGAATGGCAGCCATTTTTCAAAATAGGCAACAAGTATAACTACTGTTGCACAATTCTGGGGATTACTTTTTAACAGCACCTCATTTTACCATGAGTAAGGTGTCATATGAAAGACAATTAAATTTCCTACAAGTTGATACCTCATTCAATAGGTTTCGGGATGATTTGCATAAAAATTTTCAGCCAAAAATGTGATTTTTTACCATTTTTTTCAAAATTATGAATTGCGCCAAAATACATATTTCTCCATCTTTATTTGATTATAATGCTAACTAACTTGAAACTTGCTGAAAAACTGTTCAGCATCCTGGTTAATATCATATCCAAATTTCAAGTCTACTACTTTTCTAACTTAAAAGTTATAGCGCTCGAAAGTTGACACGTTGTTATGAGCCAAAATGGCAAATTTGGTTGCTAAGGGCTATCTTCTCCTTAGCAACGGTAACATAGTGACGTGAAAAATAGAATATATCACAAGAAATAGCTATCACCAAGCAGATGACTACTTTGATAGGAACTTTGATGTCAAATGGTGCATTTTCATCATATTTGAATGATAAATATCGCTTAGTTCCCGTTGCTGTGGTAATAAAATGCCTAGCAACCGATATATAATGTGTTTTCAGAGTCAAATTAGGATATGGGTCAAATCATACGTAAATTCAGACCTGTTCCAAGTGACACGACATAATTAGCCGTCTTAAACATGTTCATAGTGCATGGTGTAGTTCAGAACGTTCATCCTAACCCCCCACATCAAAAGTAATTTTGGGATGGGGGATGTGTGTTCAGAAATGATGCAGGCTATCTGTCAAGTAAAAATGAGTTCTGGATCCAGGTGATGGTCATGAATTTCAGTCTGAATCATGAAGACAATGGATGGATCGACAGGTTCAGAATGTGCACCCTTTCCCCTTTCTGTGACCCTGAACCCTCTTCTAGAACAAAACTAGAGCAATTTGTCCAAAGCTATGTGCATAAAGTACATTGCAATCAAAAAATTGGTCCAGTATTTTTTTTCTCCAAGGAATCTTCACAATGCATTTTAAATCTAATAGTTATAATTGCATGGGAAATTTGTCTAGTCTTTCCACACCCCCCTGCCTCGAGAATTCGACCCCAATTATTTATTTTGTACAATAAATTCATTAACCTGCTAAGTGTAAGATGATTGGAGACATGGATTCAAATGATAGACTGGTATCATTCTCTAAAAAATAGACTCTTAAAGGTTGGAATCAAATCAAATGATGAGTTGGAGTGGGGCAGGGGGTGCAGCTCCCCTGCCCATTTTGAATGTATCCATTTATTGGGCAATCGTCACCTCTTATCCAGGCAGCAATGAGCTAGAATAACGACAGATACGAGTATGAGGCTAGTTGCTGGAATGCATCTTATCTGGTGTATTTTGATGACGAAAGGACATTTTTACCATAACTAGGTGTACTTTCTAAATGTTACCAATTTGGAATTACATCATGATGGGGAAAAGGAGTCTTGTCAAATTATTTAAGTCTTTAAAAGGGAATATAAATGCCAATGCCCAACTTTTTGTGTGTCTCAGAGTCCCTCCACTGTCCTTATAGACTTTGGCCCAAATTTACAAGTATTGCCTTCTGCAAGAAACCGATGTTCGTCATTAGTGAAAATACATGAGTCCAGTACATTGTCATCATTAAGAGTTATGATTTATCCAGTTTGATCAAAAGCCCTCCAACCAATCACAAACCTATAGATTTCTATCTGTTTGGTAGGCAGTGGCATCTCTATGGGGGTAGGGGCACGTGCATTTGAAGAGAGCACAAAAAGGAGGCACACAAAACGTAAAATAGAGAAAAGGGAAAGGGGAGAAAAGAAGAAAAGAAAACTTTTGATCCCATTGAATACATACATAATTTATAATTAGCATTTTTTAAATGGCTCCAAATTTGACACCGAAATGTAATTCCCATTGCTTTGCTACCTCTTATAAGCTTTACCAGCTTCTTGTGAGATATTGCACCCTAAATAACTGAATTTTTACAATGGGATTCAACTTTCTCAAAAGAAAATCATCTTTCAACCTTTGAAGAAAACTTCAACTCTTGAAAAATCTTATCTTTGGGATACCTTGCTATATTCCTTGACTGTCGTGTTCGTTAATTTTGTTCACTATTTAAGTAGAAATGAATAGAAAACCACTTATCTATGCTTGTGCAGTTACATATATAAGTTTGGGCAATTATGGGGGGACGCAGTTACATTGATTACTCTAGGCGCCACTGTTCATACAGAGTTATGAATTGATTTCAAGATATTCAAGATAACGTTGGTTTGGACAAGGAGTATTAGGCTTTTTAGTTGGATATATCACAACTAAGACGGGGCCCAGAATTCAAAAGATAGATGTGATTTTATAAGCGCATACCAAATTGGGAGATACTGGATGGTTTGGGTTCAGAATTTGTACCCCACCCCTCTTTTTTCTTCTTTAAAATGAAAGACATCAATTGCAGATACTAGATGATAGCATCCTCTGCTGCTACCTGGTCTACAATGTCTCTTCCATGGTTCTACCTTCACTTTATTGTGGTATCGGGCCATTTAGCAGCTTGTCGTAGGCATTTGTATGGGAGATCCCAGTTGAAATTTTTCCATTGATTTCCCTCTTCGATTTTTCACAATGTGTTTGCAAAAATCTTTGGTTCTTGTAAGAGTGTGTGGAGTTTGATATTAATATCTCCTCCATAATATAAGGCGCTCCAGCTACTTCAGGACATCATTGGTGCTGTGGATGCAATCGGTGCATAATCACATATAAATCTTGAATCGCGTCTCTGATCTAGGACTGAAATACTTTGGAACTCCTGTTTTAGTGTATAGTCATCCGGTATTGATCTGTCATATCTACACCAAGTTCTTTACCAATTTTCTTGGTACCTGTCAAGAAGTGATTCAACTAGCAATCATAGCAGGTCAAAAATGAGAGGAGCTTCCAGCTCATCCAAAAGCCGACTGAATGCAACATCATTATAAATGATCATAAAGGTTCAATTTCAACAAATTAAAAGGAATACTCAAGGACTTTAAGTTATTAATAAAGGATGTACATGTATGTTATGTTATATCATTACATACCAAATTGTAACCTCACCAAATTAGTTGAAACTAAATGCCATTTCTGCTAAGCCTCCTCGCTATTTCCTCATGTTATTTTTAAAAACTTGTTTTTGTGTGCATAACTTGCACATTGGCCCCTTTCCTCTTATAATCCCCTGATTATCACATATCTCTTAAATCGTTTAGACTCTGTCTGTCTTATGAAGCCAAATCTCATGTTATTTCACTAATGACTTTAACTGGTTTCTTGTCCCTCAACAAATCAATCAATCAATCAATCATGACAAAGAAAGATAAATACTTATATAAATCGACTTTTGTCAAACTTTAGAAAAAGAGGGAAAGGAAGCAAGAAGGATATGGTGTTGGCATACATGTACATGCATATACTGTATGCTTGCCCTTAAAAATCTAGGCATAATTGATTAACACTGATTTTTCAAAATTATATTGTACTTGGCACTGATATCTAGTTTATCTTTATATTATTTTCAACTAGGGGAGGGTGGATGGGCATGCCACACAGAAGGGGGGAGGTGCAAGTTATGACCCCATGACCAAGTGTGTACATTTAAATGTTTCACAGTGTAAATCCTGTCTATTATTTTAATATAAGACCCCGTTCTCACTCACTTTGAAAGTGGTCTTAGTTAGACCGCTCCAGAGGAACGGGTCTTGAGGAACGGTTTGCGAGGGTTCACACTCCGAGCAGTTTTTTATGGCTCAAACCGCTCCACGAGTCAAAGTGGTCTTGTTGCTATGGCAGCTCAGGTCAGCGGGTAAATTTTTCGCGAATACTAAGCGTATGTACCGTACTACATGTTTCGCACGGAACGTCACTAGCTCACTTCCGTTCAAAGTACGCTTCCGTTCACACTCGCACGTTAGAGCGCTCCAAACCGCTCTTAATTAGGCCGAATGATATATGCAGATGACACCCAAGTATATGTTGTTTTAAAACGTGATTCCGACCATTCTGTCATTACCAAACTTGAAAGATGTATAAATGATATCAAAGCTTGGTCCACTGCTAATGATTTGAAGTTAAATGAGGATAAAACTGAGGTTATTCATGTAACATCTCGATTCAGAAAGTCCAACCAATTACCATCTGTCGAAATTGCTAATGTTCCCATACAACCTGTCAAATATGCACGTAACCTTGGTGTCATCTTTGAAAATGATCTTAGGATGGATGATTATATTAAAAATATTTGTCGCTCAGCCTCATATGCCTTGTATAAGATAGGTCGTATTCGAAATTTTCTTGATAAAGAAACCACCGAAACGCTTGTACACGCATTTATTACATGCCGTCTTGATCAATGTAATAGCCTTCTTTATGGCCTTCCGTCGCACATAGCAAAACTCCAGAGAATCCAAAACTCTGCTGCCAGGCTTGTAACACACACACGTTCTTGTGAACACATAACTCCTGTACTCCGTAAATTGCATTGGTTGCCGGTGACGTACCGCATTATGTACAAAATATTGGTTTTAACTTTTAAATGCATTCATGAATTGGCACCAATTTATCTGCAAGAACTAATCCATGAATACAAACCCTCACGTAATCTTCGGTCATCTTCTCAATTAAACCTCATGTCTACTTCTGTATCAACACTTTCTTATGGCCATCGCTCTTTTCCAAAGCTTCTGCTGAACTTTGGAACAAGCTACCTTCAAATGTAAAAACTGTCAAACTATTAACCAATTCAAAACTTCTCTCAAGACACATTTATTCAAACTTGCTTTTAATGATTAACTTACATGTACTCTGTTCACATTGATGTGTATTTCATATGTATTGTAATTTGTAGGTTTATTTGCACTTTTATGTTTTGTTTAATATGTAATTGTTTATCAGTCTATTCTGTGTGTTATAGCGCTTAGAGACTTCGGTGGTAAGCGCTTTATAAGAGACGTTGTTATTATTATTATTATTATTAATAAGACCCGTTCCTCAAGACCACCTCCCGAGGTGGTCTTCTGGAGCGGTCCAGAAGTCCACTTCCTGGACCACTTTGACCGTTCTCACTCACCTAAGAACCGCTCCTGAGGAACGAGTCTTAGTTAGACCGCTCCAACGAAGTGAATGAGAACGGGGTCTAAGTCTCATTTATTCTGTCTTGATAATCGGTTTCTGTCACAAAACTGTAGATTAGATCTTGGTTTATGACTTATTTATCTGGATTTATTTCGAAATTTAAAGGAGAAGAGCGGGTAATGTCAAACTTTTCCCTGTATCATTTGATACATCATGATCTATTTTTGAAATTGAGTGTACTATTGAAATAAATGATGCTTTGCATCAGTATCTCTCATTAATTTTGAGAGTGTGTATGTATCGGAGGGGATCATGGGGGGTGGGGGGGGGAGGGGTTGGGTTAATTGGCATGTCACAGAAATGGTAGTGGCATTTGAATTGCAGGTTATAATGACTTTCATCAATGTCTTTCAATCTAGCAAAACAAATATAACAGGCATACACATTTTTTTCTTTCTTTTTTACTAATAGCTTTGTAGCTATTGGATTATGCCACAGTTTTGAGATGAAAATTATGAAGGGGGTGGCAAGAAGTATAAACCACTTACAGATAATTTCACTATAGTCTACCAAGAGATTACAAATGCTGTGTGAAGATTATTTGAAATCTTTTTTTGTTTACAACTTTATTAATATAGCTTCGCACTATAAATCACTCTAATTTTGTTCTAGGAGAGGGGGCAGGGTCACAGGGTCACAGAAGGGGGAAGGGTGCAAATTTTGAACCCTACCACCCATTATCTTGAAGATTCAGACTAAAAATCATGACTATCACCTGGATCCAGATTACAAATGCGGTGTGAAGATTATTTGATCTCTTTTTCGTTTGCAACTTGCTTTATTATCCCCTCGCCGACGAAGTCGGAGGGGATAATCAAATTTTAATCAAATTTGATATGAAGGTACATGGTATCAAAACAGAGCCTAAGTTCAATTTCCAAGTATGTAGGTCAAAGGTCATAGCTCATTAAATATGCGAACCTGGTTTCCGATCGATAACTTTAGAAATGTTTGATTTCGGAGTATGTAGGTCAAAGGTCATAGCTCATTAAATATGCGAATCTAGTTTCCGTTCGATAACTTTGATAATGTTTGACGGATTTTAATCAAATTTGATATGAAGGTACATGGTATCCAAACACAGCCTAATTTCAATTTCCGAGAATGTACCGGTAGGTCAAAGGTCATAGCTCATTAAATAAGCAAATCTGGTTTCCAATTGATAACTTTAGTACTGTTTGACGGATTTTAATCAAATTTGATATGAAGGTACATGGTATCCAAACACAGCCTAAGTTTGATTTCGGAATATGCAGGTCAAAGGTCATAGCTCATTAAATATGCGAATTTGGTTTCCATTCAATAACTTAAATAATGTTTGACGGATTTTAATGAAATTTGATATGAAGGTACATGGTATCAAAACACAGCCTAAGTTCAATTTCCGAGTATGTAGGTCAAAGGTCATAGCAGAGATGCCAACTGTTCCGTTTTTGCCGTATTTGTCCCATTTTTTGGCTATGAATACGGCAGTACGTTTTTTGTATGTTTTGTTACGTTTTTTTTTTTTTTTTAATTTTTTTAATTTTTTTTTTTTTAATTTTTTTTTTTTAAATTTTTTTTAAATTTTTTTTTAAATTCTTTTTTTTTATTGACGTTTTTCTTCATTTCTGATCCGATGGGCTTTGTGTTGTGTGTGTATTATGCATCTATGTCTTCAAACGATGCATGCAGTACGGTGATACGGGGCCCAAACTGCGCTGCAAACAACCCACGTGTACTGTATGCACGTCGCTCCGATCCGGCACGTATAAGTGGTACCGCCGTTGCCTATTTCTTTGAAGCTGCTTGATTGGGCGATATTTTAGGGTTTTTTCAAAAATACTTTTTTTGGTCAAAAAATACTGTTTTTTCTGTTTAAGAATACTTTTTTTTGTTGATGAAGGTTGGCATCTCTGTCATAGCTCATTAAATATGCGAATCTGGTTTCCATTCAATAACTTAAATAATGTTTGACGGATTTTAATGAAATTTGATATGGAGGTACATGGTATCAAAACACAGCCTAAGTTCGATTTCGGAGTATGTAGGTCAAAGGTGAAAGGTCATAGCTCATTAAATATGCAAAAACACCTAATTATATAGTAATATAATAGTATAATTATATCGACTGCTACGAGAGGACTAGCTGTTTCTATACGCTCAAGGGATAGTTGAATCCCCTGCTATCACCCCGAGGCGCGCCTGGGTGGACGGCGCGCCGAGGAATGATAGCAGGGGATTCAACTATCCCGCGAGCCAATATAGAAACAGCTAGTCCTCGAGTATTAAAGCAGTCGATATGACTTTTATATGCCGAATTAAAACAAAAATCTACCAAGAATTCTTACCTTAGCCTTTTACTGAGTAAAAGTTTGTTAAAACATCACAGAAAATCTGAAACACTGTCTGTTAATCTTCGCTTAAAAATGAGTGAAAGTTTCAATCATTTGGGAATCGCAGACAAAGAGCACTGTATGGCGTCCGTGCTCGCACGTAGACAATTTTAACACGCAAACCAATGGGGTTCGCAGTAAACCAATGAGAATCGCAGGATCGGAGGATAGAAACTTTTAACTAGGCCCTGTGTATGGCGTGCCGTTTGACCAATAATTCAGATAAACACTGTTTATCGCCGATAAACACTGTTTTTCGGCGATAAACAGTGTTTATCGAGATAAACTATGTTTATCACCTGATAAACACAGTTTTTCTCGATAAACACTGTTTATCAGCGATAAACATTGTTTATCGGCGATAAACAGTGATTTTTGGCGATAAACATTGTTTATCGAGAGAAACTGTGTTTACCAGTCGATAAACATAATTTCTCTCAATAAACAGTGTTTATCGCTTGATAAACAGTGTTTATCGCTCGATAAACAGTGTTTTTTGACGATAAACAGTGTTTATCTGATTTATTGGTCAAACTGCGCGCCATACCTGTGGGCTATTGCTATGCCCTGTGAGTTGGGCATGGCTTGAAATCACGACTCCAATTTCGACCAATCAGATGGCTAGATTTCTAAAGTGAGGTATATAATATAGTCTAATTGGAGGTAACTTGTACCCTGCGAGGGGATGCTACGCTTTGCATTGACTTTTCTAGTTAATATAGCTTCGCACTACTTGCTCTAATTATGTTCTAGGGGAGGTCACAGAAGCGGAAATGGTGCACATTCTGATCCCCTCCATCCATTGTCTTCATGATTCAGACTGAAATTTATGACTATCACCCGGATCCAGAACTCATTTTTACTTGATAGATAGCCTGCATCATTTCTGAACACACATCATGTCCTTAACAACATACTGCTCCCACCCCAAAATTACTTTTGAAGGGGGGGGGGGGAGGGCATTTTAGTGGAGGGAGGGAGAAGGGTGAAAGTTCTGAACTACACCATGCACTATGAACATGTTTAAGACGCCAAATTATGTCTGTCACTTGGAACAGGTCTGATTTTACGTATTATTTGACCCATATTCTAATTTGACTCTGAAAACACATTATTTATCGGTTGCTAGGCATATTATTACCATGTAGCAACGGGAACTAAGCGATATTTATCATTAAAATATGATGAAAATGCATCATTTGACATCATACTTCCTATCAAAGTAGTCATCTGCTTGGTGATAGCAATTTCTAGTTATATTTTCTTATTTTTCACATCACCATGCTACCGTTGCTAAGGAGAAGATAGCCCTTAGCAAGCAAATTTGCCATTTTGGCTCATAACAAAGTGTCAACTTTAGAGTGCTATAACTTTTTAGTTAGAAAAGTAATAGACTTGAAATTTGGAAATGATATCAACCAGGATGCTGAACAGTTTTTCAGCAAGTTTCAAGTCAGTTAGCATTATAATCAAATAAATATGGAGTAATATGTATTTTGGCACAATTCATATTTAAACAAAAAAAAAGGTAAAAAATCACACTTTTGGCTCAAATTTTTTGGGCAAAAAACTGGGTTAAAACTACCAAATATCACGGGCGTACTTCACTCTGTTTCTGTTATTTCGAGCAAAACATTTAAATTGCTGTACGGATGTGACGTATGCTCCTCACAACGAAAGTGCCAGCAGTATACATTCTGACAATATGCTATTTCCGCAATGTAACCAAATTTAATGCATACGTCTTTGTGAAGTGCCTCTATACAAACTATTTCATTCACCTGATAAGAATAATAGTATTTTATTATTCTTATCAGGTGAATGAAATAGCTTGTATCGAGGTGAGCTGATGCATTAAATTTGGTTACATTACGAATCTATGTTGTGAGGACCCTACGTCACAAAAAATGCATTGTTAACTTGTTTTTAGTGCTCATTTTCCAAAATCACGTTATATATGGGCTTTTTAGATTTTTGTCTATCTAATCAGCTCAACTTTTCAGTGGAGTGGACTTGTACTTTAAGGTTAGATTTCCCTTTAAGACTGAATAAGTTTATCAAAGGGGTTAGCTCTCATCCATTGTTCTGAACCTAGGTCTTCCCAGTGACAGACAGTTGCTCTATAATAATATTGGGTTCTTGTATAGCGCACATATCTGTCAGACTTGACACTCCTGGTGCTTCTGATTATTACCCTGGCTTTATCATGGCTGCCATTACGGCGCTCTAGCATTTCAAGGAATTAATTCCTGCCAGGTACCCATTTACATCACCTGGGTTGAGTGTGGCAAATGTAGATCAATGCCAAATGACATTAGTGCAGCGGCAGGACTCGAACCGCAGACCTTGTGATCCACAGTCTGGTGACGTTTCCACTCCACCAAGACACCTCTACCTATGTCCACTGAAAGATCCGTGTGTAGTCACTGTGATACCCCAATCACCCAGAAGATACTGAGACTAAACTGACAATAGAGAGAGAGAGAGAGAGAACAAAAGAAGATCATATTATGCTTACCAGTCTGGAATGAATAAATGCTAAACTACATGCTCTGTTAGGGTGAGTGACTGTTTCATATTGACATATATTGTACACATGCATGGAGGTGTAAAGGTGCATTGCAGGTTGGTTCTTGGTGTTAATACAGGCATCATTTGGGCATGATCCCATCTGAGGTCACCCAAACAATAAAGAATGGAGACATCAATGCAAATTTTCTCATTATTTTATTTTCTGAAATCAGATTGAGGGAGATGTTTCTGGAACACCTATGGATGCTGAGGTGAAGCTTCCAGTTGTGATTGGCACAATTCCAGCCTTCCAGCACACCCTAAAGGATCCTTCTCAAAACCCTTATGCAGTGCAACCCATACCAGGCCAGCCTGGGGCACCCCCAGGAGGGCAGCCAGGATTCCCTCCACAGGGGCAACAGGGATATCCTCCACAGGGGCAACAGGGCTATCCACCACCAGGACAACCTGGAGCACCCCTACCAGGACAAGGGTATCCCCCACCTGGCCAGCCTGGGGCACCCCCACCAGGGCAACAGGGATATCCTCCACAGGGGCAACAGGGCTATCCCCCACCGGGACAACCTGGAGCACCCCTACCGGGCAAGTGCATCCCCTACCTGGCCAACCTGGGGCACCCCCACCAGGGCCACAGGGATACCCTCCACCTGGACTACCAGGAATGCCCCCACCAGGAGCTGGGTCGTCTGGATACCCCCCACCAGGAGGAGTATCCGGTGAAGAAGGTAAAAATTTGTATAAAAATGCTAAACTGATACCTTGTGTGTCTTTCTCTCTAAATTGTATTACATTTATCATGAAATATTTATGGTTCATTCAATTCATCTTAAACATCATGTAAAATAAATTTGAAAAGTAACTTTACAATTTTGAACAATAATGTATTGTAAGATCAGTTGATTTCATGATAATGTTAATCCATTTGGAAGTCATTGTGTCAGAAGTACGGAAAATCTTCAAACTCAATTCAAACAGAAGTTGAAACAAGTTTTATTGCAATTTCTGTTTATCTGTGAAAGTGATTATCTTGCTTCTGGTTTAAAGTTTAATGCAAAATTTACTGGAGAGATTCAAGACGTTGGTCCACTTGATAACAATTGAATTTCAACCAATTTAATGCACACATAATTAAGTATAAATGACAGCAATGTGTGTAATTTTTCTTTCAAATATGCTTCATTGTGTAACTGCAGGTTTGCCTCCACCTCCAACGTATACAGCTGCTGTTGGAGGGCCACAGGAGATTGCAGGCGATAAAGGTTCTTTTGGCAATGTCTTGTATGCACCGCAGTACCCTTACTATGATCCAGACACGCTGTATGCCTCCATGGGTATTCCACTGGGAGCAACAACTTCATCAGCAGATGGAGGGCAACCACCCCAACAGTTATGCAGCCAATGAGCATTCAGCAACCACCCCACCAGACCTAATCAGATTATCCTGTGGAGGGTTCACCAACTATCCTACAAGTCTTTATTAGACACTGGGCATTTAGTAATGGTCCTATAGAACTAATCAGCCATTAAGCATTCAGTAAACAACCTGCAATTCCTAACTAGCCATTTGGACATTCTGCCATAAGCTTACAAATCTGTTTTAGAAAATGAACATTCAGCAACTGACCTACACTGCCCATCAGCCAGTGTACATTCAGCAACCACCCTGCAACTGCTAACTAGCGAATGAGCATGCAGCAACTGCCATGCAACTCCCAACCAGCTAATGAACATTCACTGACAGCCACACAATTCCTAGCCAGCCAGTGAGCATTCAGCTAGCTCAGTACAATGCCAAACCAAACCAGCCCAGACCAGACCCCACACTCCATGTAATTCTGCAAAATTTCCCGGGAAGACCCACCCATCTTATCAAGAAATGGAGGGCAACCACCACCATCGTTCATTAGCCAACAACCGTTCAGCAATTGAATGACCAATCATCTTGCATTCAACAACTTCCCTCCAGCCCTTAATTACCACCCACCAGGCATTTAGCAACCTTTCTGTAGCAACTGTCTTAGAACTCTTAACAAGCCATCATGCATTCAGTAACTGCCCTGCAACCTCCCCAACCATCCGCTAGGCATTTGAGTTTATTTTCAACAAAAAAGTTTTTCTCTTTGTTGGTTTTGGTTGACCAATGGAACAAATAAGGACTGCCTCAATTGACTTTTATCTCCAAACAATGTGGTTTTGATCCATGAAACATAAAGAGTTAAGCATACAGGTATACATGTAAAAGTAGGTGGCAAAGATTTTACTAGTATGTTTCTAAACAGCAGATCATGATAGAAAGCATTACTGAGATAACCTGAGGTGGAAATGATTATGACTTCTTTGGTGAGTCTTTCTTCCAATTATAGCTACCGGTATTATGAATAAAGCAGGTACAAGTATTGCTGCTAGAAATCAGGGTGTACATGTACCTGCAGTTTGTATAGAGTTTCCTTAGTTGTTTTCTAAACAGATACAAGTTTGCATTACTTGATTACATTAGCATTTTGATCAATGTACACAAAAAATATAAAAAAATAATTTGACATGCAAACGGAACAAGGTATTTGATATGTAGTTACCAAAAAAAAATAATGATAATACACGTAGTAACACTATCAGGACACTTGTTGATCATAACAAGGTCATGTATGTTTAAAAGCTAAAATTGGAATTTAAAGTATGACAAATGTAAGTGTATGTACATATATATTATTCTAGGTCAAAAGACTGCAAGCTGAGTTGATAAAAAGAGGTTTCATGTACAATTTATTAGATATGTTAAAATCTGAACTATAATGCTGATTTTTAGAATGTTATATTTAGTATTTCATGAAGCTGAACTATAATGCTGAACTGAAAGAGCTGACTTTTAATAGATACAATTTATATACATTTCCATGTTTTATGTGGCAAGTCAAAGAACAGAAATATAAAGCTGAACTTTTAGGATAAGTTTTATATGTACATATATATTTTTTCTTGTAGTAAGAATTGTTATATTTCAAATGTTATGCTGAACTGCAGTTTGAAATAAAGAATGTTGTTGTTGCCAGGTATGGTGACTATACACTCATTTATTTCAATTCTGTCAAATGATGAAAATGTGAGCTTTAAACAATATAATAGCCTTTATAATATTTCAGGGTTAACCAATGATACTTAAGAAGCAATCCATTCAATTATTCACCAATTTTGATTGATGACACCAAGAGCTTTCAGATACAACCAAAAAGTACTTTCATTCTGGGTCAAGCGTGTTGTGTTGTGGCTGTTGTATTTTGTTTGCTTGTTTTTTGTATTAAAAAAAATAATAATTGTAATTCTTATATATTTTTCATCAACTCCAGGATATACAAACGTTAATTATGATGTTACAACTTGAAAATGTGACTCATTATTTTCATCTTTGGATATATGTCTATCCCACCACCATCATGTATGATTATTTTTTTCCTTTTCTCTTTTTTCAATATGCTTGGAATAAATTACCTCATCTTCATGAACATTCAAGATTTAAAATGCGATATTTTGTTCTTGATAGATTAGTCATTATTCTATGTTTTTACCCCTGATTTAGGTATGCACTATTGTATTGTTAATATGAACATATGACTCATTAGTTCCATCTTTGGATATATGCTTATCCCATCACCATCATGCCTCTTTTTTCCCCTTCCTTTCTTTTGTTTTCAATACACATGTACTTGTACTGGCTTGCTTCATCTAGATGTATGTTAATTCAAGATGTCAAGAATCTTTATAAAAGGATGAATTGTTTTCAATCTTTTTTTTTCAAAAAGTTTCAGAGAAGATCACCAGTGACAAAACCTTTGGAATCAGTATCTTCTAGATAGCCATGCCTTACTAAACATTTGAGTGGACACTCTTTCTTATTTATTGATATTGATTGTGATTGTAAATTTTTTACTTGTGATTTTACATTGCCTGATCTTGACTTTCGTGTGTTATGCGCCCTCTAAGAGTGGAATTGTTGAATTTTGTTCGATTATGTGATTTATAGCCAGTTTTACTTTTGTACTTTTTGATAATTAATCTGAATCTTAATTCATTAACTGCCATATTGGCACAAAATGGTAATGATATGTACATTTTTATTACTTTTAAAATGCACTGTTGATTTGATATAAATATTGCAGGTTTGATTTCAAGAGAGGGAGAGAGGGAGAGAGTGAAAGAGAAAGAGAGAGAGAGAGAGAGAGAAAGAAGGGGGTAGGAATAAGTATATATACATGTCCATGTTCATGTATATCATTCATCGAAAGCTGCATTTCTTGATTGTTAGTAATTTGTCATTGGTGTAGTGTAGTGTTACATGTTTTGCATCCTGTGTATTGATAGGGTGGAGTAGCAATATAGAGTCATCTTGCCCACATTTAATCCATCACTATTTATTCATGTGAGATCTATGATGGCAATTATTATTATGCTCATTCTACCTACATGTATTAACGTTATATAACAGAGTCCAGAAGCCAATAAAAGATAACAAGTGGTATTTTGATCTGTTTGTTAGATAATTATTGTTCATTTCCTCTATATGGTTCAGTGAATTTGGTAGTTTTTCCCAATTTCAAGTGTGAAGGTAAATGTTGGATATTTTTTTCTTCTTTTAATTCTGCAAAGTTTCTTGCTGAAAAAATGTGCATTATTGCATTTTGTGAAAGATTTTGGTTTCCATTATTATTATTGATGTAAGTGTGTTTGGCACCTTAGGTTAAGGAGCCCTTGGGGTTGATGTATATACTTTAGAGAAAAAGCTATTGTTATAAATATTACCTTGTTATAATGATTGGTGATTGGGTTTAATACATCTGATTTGGTATATTCGCTGTGTTACATTTCTTTAATGAAGTAGTTTAGATTGCTTACATCTATTTTTTATCTCTAGATCTCCATTTGATAGTTGTAAGAAAAATGGCTATCATTTATTCAGTGCATTAATACAAGTTTTTTCCTCCTTGTTTAAGTTTTGAAAAAGTATATCCATGAAGGATTATATCATAATCTACAGTATATATATTTGCAGCTGTAACAATGGTTTCATAATAATGACAGACCATTTCGATGATGTATTCACAAGAATGATAATATTCCTTCATCACATGTAACAAGAATGTGGTTCAGCATTCAACATTTGACATGCCAAGGTTGTTGCTTTCGTCAGACAAAGCTCTGTCCTTTATTCAAAAGAGCGACAGAGACGTACATACCTGTAGGATTGTTAAGATAAAACACCTTTTTGAGATGGCTGCCGTTTTGCATCGATGACTCAGGTTGCACAATAGCCGGTCATTATGCAACACCATATCCATTTTATACAGGTCAATTTATATTTAGTCTTCATATTTCAGTCAAGATGGCGACTCCATTGTATTGGTATTTATTCCAAAAATTCTACATGGCAGCGCAGGGGCTGAATTATATGGATTTTACAAGGTAAAATGTCAAAAGACAAGATGTTTTACAGATGTATACATATACCATAGTAATACAATAATATAATAATAGGAAGGAAAGAAATTGAAAGACGACTCAAACTTTCATTTCATTTCATTTCATTTATTTCACTCTCTTTTAAAAACATCAAAAGTATATACATGTTCGTTCATTATCAACATAAGATAAAAGGAAGAGGGAATCATGAAAGCCAAAATTGGCTTGATTAGAATGATCCCCAAATAAATACATAGCATAAACAAGATACAAACTAATTTTATATAAAAAACATCGTACATACATTCTCAACAACAGAATACAGAGGTAAGTTAAAGATAAGGTAAGGTAAAGACAGAGGAAGATAAGAAAGAGAAGATAAGAAGAAGGAAGTTATAACTTGAGTTTTACATTCTACATAATAAATGACAATTTCATTTTGTTTCAATGTATTGCACCGTTTTATATCTTCTGGCAAACTATTCCAAATTAATGGGCCATGGAAAAGTATGGAATCTATAGAGGTTGAAGTACGGTGTAAAGGAAGATGAAAATCAAGAGCATGTCTAGTACTATAATCGAGGATTTAACAATTCATTGTAAAACATTCCCGAAATGAATCTATTAGAGCATGGACATAAAAGTGGCAACATTTAATGAAATGTCATGGATTGGCAAGATTTGCATCTGTTTAAAAGAGGATCACTATGACAAAGGAAATTTGAATGAGTTATTGTACGTATTACTCGTTTTTGTAACTTATGTATTCTATTAAGATTGGTCTTTGATGTGAATCCCCAAATCATATTACAGTAATTTAAGTGTGAAAATACAAGGGAGTAGAACAATAGTTTTAATATTTTTGCGGTAAAAACTGTAACCTATAGAGTACACCAATATTCTTTGAAAGTTTTTTACAGAGATCATTTATATGGTAGTTCCTTGATAGTTTATCATCTAAGTAGATGCCGAAAAGTTTAATATTTTGAACCTTTATTATTTCTTCAATCCTATAATGTAATTTCAAATCCATATCCATATTTCCAATGTGGCGAGTTCCAAAAATCATGCAATTTGTTTTTCCAATATTCAAAATCAACTTTTTAGCATCCAATCCATTGACTTGTATTGTTTAATTGCGAGTTTACCAATTGGTACAGTGACTATAAATTTTTTCCTGATGAAAATTACTTGTATCATCTGCAAATAGAATAAAATTAATCGTGTGTAAATTTAGATATTGTGCAACAGCTTGAAATATCATAAAGAAGGTCTGCACTAGACTATATTGATGTGTACATGCATACGAAATTTCATATAATTTATCTCTACACGGTGTGTCATCAGTAATTCTACTATTTCGTTATTCTTTATATGATATATAGTTTTGTTCTTATGATTACTTTGTATTTTTATTGTATATGCACGGCGCCATCGTAAAACAGCCGAACAGCTGAACTGGGCTTTTACCGTGAATAAATAAATGAATCAAATGAATCAAATAAAAAAATCTGTTTCGTGAACGTTTACGTGCAGTTGTCCAAAAGAAGACGTAGATGGCGTTAACCAGTATTTGCAAAGCTACGCGGCCTTTTAATAAGATGGTATCAATAATCCAATGACGCCGTCAGCCCCTTATAGCTTCTCCTTGGTCCCTTTATAGCTCTCACGCACGAGCCGTGCATTAACTTGGGGGCTCAACCCCTCGGATTTTTAAAGGCTCCCAACAATTATTCTTGATGATAAATATCAGTGATCGAGGCACAAGTAGAAAAGGAATGCAAGAAACCCCAAGCCCCCTCCCACCCGAAAAAAAAATCTTGTTGAACCTCGCCTTCCCATCATTAATTGTTACCTTTCCGATTCCTTCAAAATGATTCAGTTTTGTAATCGCTTGCAGCTGTATCAGAATTGATTTTATCGTCTGCTATCGCCCTTTACCTTCTAAGCAGCCTGGGATATAGACTTAAAAATCCTGTCATTGTTCATCACAACCTTTTTAAGGTCATATTTGTTTTTAAAAGATATTCCCTATTTTCCGAACAGAACTTTGTTCTTGACGTCGTCAAAACTATAAAAGATATTTATGATTGTTTGATTAAATGATTCCATGCAGTGCTAAATATATCCACGGAGGCGGTTGGCTATAAAACATGAGCAAAGGCTAAAAGGGGCCATTGTTCGGGAGGGGGCTTTACTTAATCAAGGGCACATTCATTACATATATACATATATATTCCCTACAATCAGGACGGAGCGTTGTGACGTCATGACAACATAAAAACTATGAAAGATATTTGTGATTGTTTGATTATAAATGATTCTATATAGCGCTATATATTCGCGGAGGCGGCCGACTTAAAAATTAGCAAGCATTCATTAAGGAAAGCAAAAGCTGAAAGGGCTTTTTATTTATTAATTTAATAATTTATAATTATAAGTTTTCGTGGGGAGGGGGCTTTATCAGGCAATTTTGAAGCACGACGGCCAATCCCCCCTACTTTTACGCTTCAAGAATCACTATAATCCGAATTCAACTCGCTGATCTGATAATTTTGGTGGGGGTGCTAAAGTATCCATGAGCCCACCAATAAAAGAGAAGAGAAGAAAAGTCAAAGGGGAGGGTCGGTCCGTTCTTGAGGGTATAGGGAGTCGTCCTGTTCAATGAGCTCTGCAGGCCTCGGAGCTATCCTAGACGCAGTTCTACATATTACAGGACTAACAAAAAACAATAATCTGGCCCAAAACATACAGGAAAAAAAGAATCCACATCTTTCATTGCTCTTTCAAAAAAACACGCACAACAATTAGCGTTTTTGGTAAAATTTCGTGAGAAGAAGTACTAGTAGTCGATGATATCCCGCCTTACAGTAGGCGCACCCCTGACAAACGGGGTCCTCTTCTTTTCTCGCATCGAGGCTGTTGAGCTGGGACTTACGCATGGGATGCGAGCTATCTGTAACAGAAACGATCACGGGAAGAATAACCCGTGGTAGGCCTACTGGTAGATTTACCGAGCCGCAGTTCCTGACCTTAACTGATTATGTCGCTTCCGAAGTGGCCGGGGAAGGGTAAGTAATTTGTTTCATTAATGATTATCATCGATGTAATTAGATAGATTTGAGATTAAAAGGGTAAAAATATTGAGGTCATTTTACAGTGAACTTGTTTCATTTTCATTATAAATGTCTGCAAAACTCAAATCATCAACATACTTCCATCATTTACTCCAAGCATCAAGTGCTGCATCATTAAAGGTAATAAAAGTTTTGGGAAATTTTGAAATTGGATGGATAGTAATTCTTTAAATTTTTGATATATTTGGATGCCCCTGTAAATCTAAGCACTAAAAATGTAGCTCCTAAAACACTTCTGCTTTCGAGCAAATTGAATAATTAAAATTTCAAATATTTCAAATAGCGCCTAAGGCCATTCCATGGTAGCTGCGACCATGAAAATATCAGAATATGCAGTTCTGATATATAACTTCCAAACGGGAATAGCAAATCGGTCGATTGTAGTCAAGAAACATTGTTTTAAAGCTAAAGTAATATCAGTCTTGAAAGGGCGCTATACAACATAAAAAGTTTATTATTTACAATTTCATCACTTTAGACTCAATTTCAACCGTGACCACGATCATTGAATATTGTAAAATCGCATATGCTTCCAATCTGTTCATTTGAACCAAATTCATGACCCCATACCAAAACTTTGTAATACCTTTAAGTAAAATCAAAAACCCGATTGGCCCAATTTTAGTACCCTGAGGAACACCACAATGAAATTCTGTATTATCTGAGAAAAGATTATTATACCTGACATACTGTTGCCAGTTGCGGAGAAAGTCTAAAATCTATAGAAAGATGGATCTACGAACTCTAATGCTAATGATCTACCCAATAAGGAAGGTGTGATCAAGTTCAAATGCCTTCATATGTGTTCATATACTGCAATGTACTTCATTGGTACATGGTTATCATAATTTACATACAAATTTGTTGAAAATCAATCAATTTTAATGTGAATTTTGATCTTTTTTTGGAATCATTTTATGCTGTGCAGACAAACTTCACAAGTTTCTAACTAGATGGTATGCATGTAAAGGGCTGATTGTCTTATTATGATGAGAATTTTCTCTGTAAATTTCAGTTCAGATATCAAATGTACTATTGAAATTGTTAAACAAAATTCGAATTCTGAGTCAAACTTGCAACAGTTTCCGCCATTTGCGAGAGAGGGGGATATTCCCCTCCCGCACGAACCCCTCGGCGCCCCGCGCCACGCCGAGGCCTGTGGCCGAGCCCCTGTTACACCCACAAATGTAATAACGCCCACAAATGTAACAACGCCCACAAATGTAATAACACTTTACCCACAAATGTAATAACACCCACAAATGTAATAACACTTTACCCACAAATGTAATAATTTCACCCACAAGTGTAATAATTTTGAATCACCCACAAATGTAATAATGACTTTACCCACAAATGTAATAAATTTGAAGGGATATTTTGTCGAATTTGTTCAAAACTAAAACCCTGTAATAAAGCATGGGTATAGCGCGCAGTCTTTACTCCAGACCCGGTTATTTCAAAAATTTAAAAAATCTTCAAAACTAAGACCCCATAATCCTTTTCCTGTGGAATAACATGACAATCGAGCGTAGTCTTTCCTCCAGACCCGGTCATTTCAAAAATAAAAACAATAAAAAACAAAACAAAAAAATCAAATCTAAGACCCAACAATCCTCCAAACTAAGACCCTGTAATAAAGCATGGGTTTAGAGCGTTGTCTTTACTCCACACCCGGTTATTTCAAAAATAAAACAAAACAAAACAAAAACCTTTTAAACTAAGACCCCTCCATCTTCCAAATTAAGACCCGGTAATAAAGCATGGGTTTAGAGCGTAGTCTTTACTCCAGACCCGTTTAATTTTTTTTTAATCTTCAAAACTAAGACCCCATCATCTTATTCATGTGGAATAACATGAGTATTGAACGTAGTCTTTCCTCTAGACTCGGTTATTTCAAAAACAAAACAAAACAAAAACAAAAACAAAAACTTTGAAAATTAAGACCCACCATCTTCCAAACTAAGATCCTGTAATAAAGCATTGGTTTAGAGCATAGTTGTTCTTCCAGACCCGGTCATTTAAAAAAATGATATAATATATACAATATTTAAATACATTTAAGGTCACTTATTCGATTACTTTTTTTCTACGAACATTGAATTCCAGGATATTTGTGGGCGTTAGAATTTTTACATATTAACAAATCGTCGACGGTCAACGAACCATCGAATCGGTCCCTCCTCTGTGTGTTATATATATGGACCATTTTGACTGATTTGTCAGTTCGTGTGACCGCCGACCAATCATTTATTTGTGACGTGTTGTATCCACATATGTAATAATGTAATTTATTTTTAAATGAAAAAAAAGAGGAATAAGATGGTGGGACTTAGTTTCGAAGATTTGTTTAAATTTCTTTTTCTTTTGAAATAACCGGGTCTGGAGGAAAGACTACGCTCTATACCCATGTTATTCCACAGGAATAAGATGGGAAGGTCTTAGTTTGAAGATTTTTTTTTAAAATAACGAGTCTGAAGTAAAGACTACGCTCTAATCCCATACTTTATTACCGGGTCTTAATTTGGAAGATGGAGGGTCTTAGTTTAAAAGGTTTTGTTTTGTTTTGTTTTATTTTTGAAATAACCGGGTTTGGAGTAAAGACAACGCTCTAAACCCATGCTTTATTACCGGGTCTTAATTTGGAAGATGGAGGGTCTTAGCTTAAAAGGTTTTTGTTTTGTTTTATTTTGAAATAACCGGGTGTGGAGTAAAGACAACGCTCTAAACCCATGCTTTATTACAGGGTCTTAGTTTGGAGGATTGTTGGGTCTTAGATTTGAATTTTTGTTTTGTTTTTATTGTTTTTATTTTTGAAATGACCGGGTCTGGAGGAAAGACTACGCTCGATTGTTATGTTATTCCACAGGAAAAGGATTATGGGGTCTGTTTTTAAATTTTTGAAATAACCGGGTCTGGAGTAAAGACTGCGCGCTATACCCATGCTTTATTACAGGGTTTTAGTTTTGAACAAATTCGACAAAATATCCCTTCAAATTTATTACATTTGTGGGTAAAGTCATTATTACATTTGTGGGTGATTCAAAATTATTACATTTGTGGGTAAAGTGGTTATTACATTTGTGGGTGAAATTATTACATTTGTGGGTAAAGTGTTATTACATTTGTGGGTGTTATTACATTTGTGGGTAAAGTGTTATTACATTTGTGGGCGTTGTTACATTTGTGGGCGTTATTACATTTGTGGGTGTAACAACCACTTACCAAAATTATTACATTTGTGGGTAAAGTGGTTATTACATTTGTGGGTGAAATTATTACATTTGTGGGTAAAGTGTTATTACATTTGTGGGTGTTATTACATTTGTGGGTAAAGTGTTATTACATTTGTGGGCGTTGTTACATTTGTGGGCGTTATTACATTTGTGGGTGTAACAGCCCCCCATCAGTCCTAAAAATCTTCGTAAGCCTATGCTGATTATACAAATATAGTTGGCCCAAATTTAAAAAAATTATGTGCTTGCCCGACATAATGAATAATAAGTTTACGGGACTTTTCATGTCACGTATAATTTATAGTATCGTAAATATTGCAGAGCTCTATATTAGCTAGAGCTAGATGAGTTTGTGTTGATGTGATCACTCGAAATTCACTTGACATGGGGAAGTTACAGGTATTTGAAGTTGTACAACCCACCATTAGAGCGGCACATTAGAGCGGCACATCCCCGTATACCGTATTAGGTGAGTACCCCCCGGCAGAGGGGCGGGGGAGGTCTACAGCTACTGCCGCCGGGCGCCGGGCTAGGGACCCGATAAACTCCCCGGAGCAAGAGCTTGATCAAGCCAGCGCGCCTCGATTACCCTCAGCAATCTTTTCCTTTCCTTTTCTTTTCTTTTCTTCTTTTTCTTCTTCTTCTTTAAACGAAGATTCAAGCCAGGTTCAACATTCGAGTTCTGTTGTCCCTGTATAGACGTTTTTCCCCCTTGGGCCTTGGGTAACTATAAGACTTCCATTTGTCCCCCTACAATTGAACAAAATATATTCTAAATTTCCAGACATTAGATCTAGACTAGTCTGGAATCTCGATCTAGATCTACATAAAACATGGCTGGCAATAATAAATAATGCAATTCTTTAATTTTTGGCAGACTAATGAAGAATTGATTTTCATCCCAATTTCAGTAGCTTCAGGAAACCTGAGTGATATTCTTGATGCATGCATGCTCATCTTCTCAGAACTTTGACGAAATGTAAGCAAAGCATTGCATGTATTTTCGAGATGCGTAGCCTATATGGTGCCAGGTAAAAATGTAAGAGGTAAAAATGTCAGAGGTAATAATGTCAGAGGTAAAAATGTCAGAGGTAAAAATGTCTGAGGTAAAAATGTCAGAGATAATAACGTCAGAGGTAAAAATGTCTGAGGTAAAAATGTCAGAGGTAATAATATCAGAGGTATAAACAAAAATGTCGGGTTAAAAATAATCTGTCACATCGCTTCCTATTTGAAGCTAAACGTTCAGTGTTGGTGAACTCAAAAATAAACATTCCCACTTGTACCCCTACACTTTACCCTTGACATTTTTACACCAAGCCCTATGTGATATGTGTATGTAAGAGAGTTAAAATTTGCAAATGGTACTGCTAGCATGCTACATTACTAAATTACAAACAATGTTTGAATAAACCTGAGGAGTACATTTGCGTACTTGTTCGATTTTGTTGTTGTTTCTTTTTTGATAATAAGTTAACAAGCATAAATTCTACTATATCTCTTTTACATTTATTTTCTTCTTACACTGTAGGCATTCAAATAAAATACGTTGGTAAGTCATACACACATTGGAAAGAGTCCGAGGGGAGTGGAGTGAACCAAAGAACAGTAAGCCAGTACACCACCAATCACGAATACTTCCGACAGGAGATCACTCTGCGAGGTGCAGGTGAGTGGTACGTGGGCTATTATAAAGACTCTAATTAGGAGTGTGCTCTCATGGGGAATTGGACACCTTGGAGCGTTTATCCTTTAACATGTGTTTTTAATCACCAGGATTACCCTTCAGTTTTATGACCAACAAGCCTTTTGTAAACTTCAGCAAAATAATCACATCATCATGTCGATGCAATCACGCTAAAGTCAAATCTCATATAGAAAGTTTGAGCTTCAAGGCGGAAAAAGTTGTCCGTGGTCATAGCAGCTTGTATTGCCTCGATCTTCCATCGTGGTTGGATTTGATCTGAAGATGTCCTCTCGGATTTCCTGCTCCTCTGTTGCTTCTGCAAAGTGTGTACGTGCCAAACGATCGCGTGCCTCTTCTGGTAGTTCTGGGTATACTAATTCAGACAATTCTCGAACTGCCTTACCCAACTCCTGAAGTGTATCCTGAGGTCCTAGCTTACCGCCTTGAACGTAATTTAAGGAGGTAATTTTCAGCCATTTGCCCTGGGCCGAATCTTTTCTAGAGCAGATGAACAAGTTCCTGGTACGTGATCTTCGAATGTTGCCTCTGGATCCCCATCATTTTGATCGGTGCTCCCCTGAGGCTAGCAGCAAGGACAAATTTGGCCTCGTCGTTCCAACCGCGTTCGCCAACTTGCATGCCCTAAAATGCTGGATGTAGCCGATCCATGGATTCTTTCCATCGAACTTGTCTGGCACAATATGCTGGATCGGGAAATGTGCGACGTTCCTGATTTCCCTCTTCATTCTTCATTCCCTCCCCGACGAATTCGTGTTTAATTGTGAAAACCCATGACTCAATTCTTATCTCATCATCCTTTAATTGTTCTTTTAACATGCCTCCTTTTCTCGCATGCTCCTTTCCCCCCGGCACTTTCCTCTCGGCCGGCCCTTGTGGCTGATCCTCGGAGGATGTAGCCACTTGTTTCGCTGTGCAAGTGTCCCCTTGACGTTGATGTACCTTCTGGTTGTACCTCTCCGTACAGCCTGCTGGGAAACTCAGCCTTATTCATCGCTCCCGTCTTCCCAAATGTTGGGGTAGGCAGCTCAAATAAAAACTCATTGGAGATGGTACTTCAAACTTGTTGGGATTTCCCCAGTCACACAGCTGCGCTTCTCCATCTCTCCGTGTGTTGCAGTAGATGATTCTAATTTCAACCAAAAGAAGCGATTTTGCTCCATCGACAGCCTGTTCTGTACTTAATTTGGAGTGTTCGAGGTACTCATTACTCTCTTGCAGTTCAGCCGCCAGGTTTTCTAGCTCCTCCTCCGAAGGCAGACTAGTTGCCATACTGGTGCAGGCACACGGTGATTCAACAACTTCAAACTATGTGCTGTGTAGCTACCCTTATAAAAATGTACCATTGTATTACCATGGTTTTCAGTACAATGGTAACACCGAACTATGGTAACCATGGTTCGGTGTACCATGGTTCTCACTACCATGGGTACCATGGTTCTTTGTCCAAATTACCATCCACCATAAAGACCATGGTTCTCATGGTTCCCGGATACCATTGTTCTCGGTACCATAAGTACCATGGTTTCCATGGTACTTGTACTACAATGTTACCGCAGGGTTTCCATTCTGCCTGTAGCTAAATAAAAAGATAGCATTGATTATATTGCGCGATTGATTTTTTTTATCATTTGACAATCTACTACCTTAATGCACTTTCAACACAGTATTCCTCACAAAATCTGCCAGCCCTTGTTTATTTAATTTTGAAAGAGCATGCTGGTCTGCAAAGTAGACACAGAAATGTCAGGACTCAGGAGCTGGCATGAAGTTCACTTCCAAAACAATTATCCATTTTCTCGAGGTTCAGCCACTTCTCTCGCAAACATCTGTTAACAAAAGACATCACAATCATGTTGATTCATCTGTCTCTTATTTAACAGTGTTTGGCAAGAGCTTATTCTTAAGGCAAAGTTCTTAGCCCCCAATGCTTTTACAGAATACACATTTTTGCTAAGACCGTTTTCTTAGCCAAAATTTAAGAAAAAGGACTTAGATTTGATGCTTAAGAAGTTTATTGAATACGGGCCCAGATGTATAGCTGTGTGCGCTGTGTGCGCTGTGTGGGTTTGGGGCTTGTAGGTATATAGTCTTGACTAGTGCGAACCTTCTTTACGATATTTAAGGTGTTGTACAATCTCTAAATTTACACACCATTGATAAATGGCCAAATGAAAGTTGAGAGTTTTCCTCTGATAATAATTGCACACGTCTTAACTACATTAATGCATTTCTTAATATAATAAATTTAAATCAGATTCCTAGCTGTACTTTTTAATTGTCAGTTTTTCATTTCAACTAAAACCTTAGAAACTAGAGGACTATGAAATTACATATTTCCCCCCATATGGATATGTGAATTAATTGCAAACAAAAGGAGAAACATACACGTGCCATGCTAATACCATACAGCCATGGTACTGAACCATGGTTAGAACCATACAAACATGGTATTTAACCATCAGCTGCCAAGTACCGCAATGTACCATGTACAAATTTGGAAGTACCATGGTATGCCATGGTATTCAAGCTATTCAAGCAACGGGCTGGAGCAGGGCGAACTCGGTGTTTGGCGCTGGTGTGATCACCACACCATTGTTTAGCACAACATTGTTTGGAACCAGCAACCTTGACAACTTCGGCAGTATGACGTCACAATTCGGTACCTATTCAACCAAATATTGAACCCTTGTCGACCAAATTGGCATCAAGAAAGTAAAGCATTTGAATTCTTGAAGTCTGATGTTGAAGGTCACATGATAATTGATCAATTAATATACATATAGGTAGAGGCATGTTAGAGATGTCTTTATACATTATTTTTGTGTTTTTGTGATTGGTCCCGTTTTGAGAATTGATATTCATGAATATTCTCTCTTCTCCAGGAAATGATAACAGTGCTGCAGACCGAATCACGCTGACTGCCGGGGAGCATCGATTTACCTTCCAGTTCCAGATCCCAAATATGACTCTGCCTCCGCCATTTGAAGATTCTTATGGGCATGTAAGGTACTACGTTAAGGTTACCATCGACCGACCTGGGAGATTTGACCATCACACTAAGAAGATATTCAGCATCTTCACTGTAAAGGATCTGAACTACGAGTTGAATGTATTGGTAAGCTTTTGGTCCCCTTGTTTTCTGGATGAGAAACAGCAAAGGGTTAGCCGTTTAGCTGTGGAAATCTTTTAAAAATGATTTTGCTATTATATTAGTGTAAAAATGAATCTAATTTTCTTTGTGGATAATTAAACAATTTTTTTAAAGCTAAAAGTCTCGCTGATGAGGAAGATTTCAACGATTTTGTTTTGTTTTGTGTGTGTGTGTGTGTGTGTGTGTGTGTGGGGGGTAATAAGATTACATGTATGGAAAATTCCCAATTCTTTAACCCTATTCTAACTGGGCTATTTCAGACCAGGTTTTTACTGAGGGGGTCAAATTGACCCCCTAAGATCTCGGCCGTTTCACAGCCGATCGCCGCGAAAATTTGCATGCATGTCAAGTGAAGTGTATAGAATACTATGGTAATTACTATTTTTTGAAAAATTTACTCATTTGCATATTCATGGTAATTTATGCAAATAAGGTCATAAAATTCACATTTTTACCCATAAATCATAAATTCTTCGTATTTAAGCATTCTTTTTCACTACATATATTCGTTAGACCATTTGGAATAATAATACGACAAAAAAATATTGGAAGAGCCAGGTTATGCCTTATGTTATATGTAATAATATATATGTTATCTCTTGTTTTGATAATTTCTTATGTATTTTAATGTTTTTGTTGTTTTATTTCATTTCTAACTACAATTCAACTGTTTTGACCCCAAAACAAACCCCTAAACTTTAAACAAGACCAAATAACCAATGTTTTATCTCTTTTTAGGAAAAATGATATTTCCATATGTTTTGTACACAAATCACAAAAATGAGCGATTTTCGGGCTGACATGCAAAGACAAAAGGTCCTGTGACTTTGTAACTATACGTCCGATTTTCAAAAAAATTGTCTTAAAAGATGCGTAAGACTCAAAAGAAAAAAGTCATGAAAGAAAAACTTTATATCTGCCGCGGTTCCGGAGTAGTCGCTAAATTACTACAGGGGTCAAATTGACCCCCCCAGTCAACATAGGGTTAAAGCCCCACTGTACTACTTGTAGCTACGTACTCCCTCTACATAGAAAACAATGCCTAAGCGGTGCCCGTTGGCAGTGGCGGATCCAGGGGCCCGGGCCCCTCAGAAAAAAACAGGTATTAACACCCTTTTTTTGAAAAAAGAAAGAAATTGAGCCCCCTCCTCTGGCGCCAAACGGCGGGGGGTGGCGGTGGAAAAAATAACCCTTCCGTAGGGAAAAAATTTTCGGGTGCCAAAAAAAAAAATTGTGCTCACTACCCCTGGCGCCCAAGGGGGGGGGGTGGCGGTGGAAAAAAATTACCCTTTTTAGGCCCCCTCCCTTGCCGCCGGCTGGATCCGCCCCTGCCCGTTGGTCCCCCATGATCCTCTTTTTCTTATGTTAATTGACAGCTGAGTTGATGAGATAACCACCTGTCAGTGACCACACTAATCCCTTTAATCCCTCCTGGCCAAACCAGTGGAGAGGGGCTTTAATGAAATAGCTTTTCTTAGTCAACAAATAATGGTTGCATATGATTTTTTTTTCTCTCTCTCTTCCTCTTTCTCAATCTTCCACTGGAATAATATTGTCTCTCAGAAAGGAAAGTAGTTTCAACTTTTTTCTCCGAAGTGCTGTTTACATTTCAACTCTTGATTTTGACTTTTTTATCTGCAATGTCACAAAGTAAAATCTGAAGTTATGAATAAGGAATAATCAGGAAGAACGAATTAAGGAGAAAAATATTCAATGAAAATGAATATGCATACTTGTATATTTTGGAGGTGACTTTTTTGTGTTTGAAACTTTGAGCATAATAAGTTATTCATGCGAATGATGTTTTCCTTTGTTTTTATTTGATTCGTGTATTTTGAATATATTTCTGTTTTGTTTTCTTTGTTACTGGCTGTTTTAAACATTATAATTTGTATATTTTTTATTCAGATTACATGGACTTTCTGAAAAAAGCCGTTTTGGGCTGAGAGAGTTAGCATGTAATAAATAAATAAATGAAATGACATGAAATTGATTATTGCTTCACCATTTCCCCTTATATGGCAATCCAGAGACTATGACAAATTGGAATAGTGTAAACGTATTTGACAGCTGAACATTCATAGAAATAGTGTTGTGAAATTCTGATTAAGATTTGAAGATTATAGTACTGAGGAAGTCGTGAATGTTTGAAAGCTGTGGTCATTAAATGTGGGAAATGAGAATTGGTGAATTGTGTGCCCCAATTTTGTGGATAAGCCTTTCAAATTGTTTACTCTAATATGATCTTCTCCCCCCTGGGGTTGTTCTTAGTGGGTAGCAGGTTACAACTTAGGTTTACACCATCTGCATGTATACACAAAGTCCTGCAATAAAACAATGCCTAGCTTTGCTGTGCATCAAGACCC